>CM019148.1:353390762-353403741 GCA_009733165.1 Naja naja
CAAGGCTCAAGGTTGACTCAGCCTTCCATCCTTCTGAGGTTGGTTAAATGAGGACCCAGACCATTGGGAGCAATATGCTGATTCTGTAAACCACTTAGAGGGCTATAAAGCTCTGTGAAGTGGTATATAAATCTAAATGCTATTGCTATTGCTATTTTTGGACTAGTCAAACTCTTTTATCTGTGGTGGCTGGTTAGAATGCAGGCTAACTCATTACTCATTGCAGGAGTTCAATCCTGACCAGTTCAAAGTTGATTCAACCTTCCACCCTTCTGAGGTCAGTAAAATGAGTACCCAGATTGTAGGGGGCAATATGCTGACTCTCCCAGGGCTGTAAAGCACTATGAAGTAGTATATAAGTCTAAGCGCTATTGCTGTGTAACTATCTATCTATCATCTATCTATCTATATCTATCTATAGCTGTCTATCTACTCTCCAAAAACAGAGAGCAGGATAAGAAACAATGGTTGGAAACTAATCAAAGAGAGAAGCAACCTGGAACTAAGGAGAAACTTCCTAACAGTGAGGACAATTAACCAGTGGAACAGTTTGCCTTTAGAAATCGAGGTGCTCCATCAATGGAGTGTTTTTAAGAAGAGACAAGACAATCACTTATGTGAAATGGTATAGGGTCTCCTCCTTGAGGACCAGAAGCCCTCCAAGGTCTCTTTCAGCTCTATTCTATTCTAAATCTGTCTGTCTGTCTGTCTGTCTGTCTGTCTGTCTGTCTCTGTCTGTCTCTGTCTGTCTGTCTGTCTGTCTGTCTGATCTGTCTGTCTGCCTGTCTATCTCTGATCTTGTCAAAGACAAACCCATTTCAGACAAAAGACTCTAGGCAGTGAGTAATCATAAATAGTCACAAGTAAAAATAATATACACAGGGATTCTACGGTTCTGTCCACTTCTGTAGAACCGGTTGCTCTGAAAAGCAGCAAACAGAGAGCATGCATAGAACTGGTTCTATGTCTGCTGCTGTTTTGGCCCACCGTCCGCCTCGGCTCTTACCTGACCTTTATTTCCTGCTTTTTCAACCACAGCTGCTTATGACACAGCTGTGGTTGAAAAAGCAGGAAAAAAGGGCATTTCCAACTGCCGCACACTTGCAGTGCAGTGTTCAGCTGTCCAGGCAGCTCAGCAGGTCATAAATTGCACTCACCCGACTCGCGCATGCGTGTGCGATGCAGAACAACAGAACCAGTAGTTATACTGGTCGGATCCCATCCCTGAATATACATTATGTATATTCACATAGCCAGAGTTGGGTCATCTTAATCTATGAATGCAGATTATTCCAGAGATCATGGGCTACATCAGAGTTGGGGAATCTCCTAGTCCCTACCAGCTGACATTCCTTGGCTGGTGGAACTCATAATAGGGCAAACCTGACAGACCAAATTACAGCAATTCTAAACAAAATTTGAAATCAGAGTTTGAAACAACTGGGTGAAAAACAATTCCTCAGATAACCTGGTCCCAAGCCATGAACTTCCCCAACAATTGTCAAATGCAAGTCCTATGTAAAGTGAATTACAATAGACTAGTTGAGGTGCTGCTACCTGCAGGCAAGAGCATTAGCATTCCTGCCCTTAGTTGAAAACTAGGCATCCTGATTCAAGGCACAATGCAAAATACAAATAATTGCAACCCTCAGTTGCTACAAGGAAGAGGAATATGATCTTGTACACTATACTTCTTCATCTTTTTGCGAATGGCCAGAATTTCTTGCTCTTGCCTGAATTAAACATCATCTTATTTTCCCTCATATAATCCAACACAAGCATCCAGGCCCACCTCTAACCTTAGTTCAGCTTATAAAAAATTAATATCAGGGAGCATTTGCTTTATTTAACTTTATGTTTAAAATTATGTTCATTAAGATACACGTGCTTTATTTGGCCTGGGCATTTGCAATAAAGAGCGGCTTTGTTTTTTTTATTTGCATAATCCCAAAAATAATTTTGACTGGGGAGTAAGTCACGATTAAAAAGCTTGCCATCTATGTTTATTTTGCTGTAATATAATAAGCCAAAGAGATCTGTGGCTGTTCTTCTTGCAAATCTGGAGAGATCCGGAATTAAAAATGCTTTTCTCCCTTTTTGTTTATCGATGTGTTTCCGTGACATCACGTGGAACAAAGGAGATCTTTTGTTGAGGCAAAGGAGGCAAAATTCCAAACATATTGGCAAAAAAAAAAATGCATTGCCTGTCAGCATAAGGTAGCCCTCTGGTAGGTATTCTGTTATTATCAGGATGCTGAGAAGGGAGGTTATTTTTCAGATCAAAGACAATGCTCTTCATCTGTAGAAGGAATGCAAAACATGCTGAGATCCTACTGCCTCCAAGAGGCAACTGGGAAAAGAAGAGAAAGTAGAATTAGATTGTACAGAGGAAACTGGGCAGATGTTGAATTTCGGCTATCAGAGTCGATCAGTCGCCTTAATCTGTTTGCAACCAAACTTAGTCCTTAGCCTGTGGTATGATTCCTTGAGATGACAGCAGCCACGGACTTCAAAAACTGAAGAACCTGACAACTACTTAAAATTCAGCAGCAGTAGCATCTGCCCATATCAAATTGCAATGGAGCATCTAAGTCTAATTCTGCTTAACTGACTGGTAACAACCTTATTCCAGAGTGGCACTGGATTACTTTCTGTATTATCAGGGGCGGGGCTGCTGGGGATTCGCAAGGGTTCGGGAGACCCCCTAGCAAAGATTCTGTGCAGTTCAGAGAATCCCCAAACCCCACTCCTGGCTGGCCCCGCCTCACTCACCCTGCCCTGCCCCTCCCAGGAGTCCCCATGTGGCCCGTTTTGGATGCAGGTAAGTACAGGGTGCACACGGAGGCTTGGGGAGGGCAAAAAATGGGCCTCCCAGAAGTTTGGGAAGGCTGGAAATGGGCCCATTTCTGGCTTCCAGAGAGCATCAAGCCCGGGAGGGCAAAATGCTCCCCGCCATGGTGCAGAAGGCCAACTAGGCCACACTCACCCAGTAACCAGGCATAAAACCCTAACCCTAACCCTAACCCTTTGCTAAAATTTTTGAAGCCCACCCCGTGTATTATGCTATATCAACAGCAGAAATTACATGGAGATCTTTCAAAATGGATCCATAAAATGACAGTCATAGAAGTGGAAGGGGCTGTTTAGAATAGAGGTGTCAAACTCAAGGCCCTGGGGCCGGATCCAGCCTGTGGGCTTCTTAGATTGGACCCATGGAGTTGCCCTGGAAACAAAGAAGGACTGGCCCATGGTGCCTCTATCAACGAAAACAGAGCTCGCAAAGGCTACAGGCGGCCTTCCTGAGCCCTTTTTTCATTGACAGAGGGTTGCAGGAGGCCATCACAGGCAAAAATGAATGTCAGGAGCCCATTTTCACTGGCAGAGCTCTTGGGCCATCACAGGTGCTCCCGACATGAGTGACATTGAGCTGGCCACACCCACCATGGCCACGCCCATCCCAGACCCCCCCCCCAGAGGTAAAACACAACCCTGATGCGGCCCTCAATGAAATTGAGTTTGATACCCCTGGTTTAGAACATTAAAGCCAACCCCAATGCAGATGTCCTAGTGATTTTGACAGCAGCAGTTTTTGCTTAAAAACAACCAATGAAGGGAAGATCATGGTTTTTCTGGGTAATTGGCAATTCAATTGCTTAATCATTCTGATGTGTGAGATTTTCCCCCTAACATTCAATCAGACTTTGTTTGCATGAATCCAGGGGTGAGATTCTACCAGTTCACCTATTAGCTAGAACCGGTTGTTAACATTCCAAGCAGTTCTGAGAACCGGTTGTTAGAAGAAATTACTGGCCTAATTCTGTAAGGAAGGCAGGAAGGAAACATTCTGGTGTTGCTTACAGAAACTGCCTTTCTGCTAACCCTTATTACATTCTTGGCAGGACTAGACTTCCTGTCTCAGGAATGTCTCTGGAGGTTTTTTCCTCCTTTGCTGGTACTTTGCTTGTGTGGAGTGACCATTCAAAGTTACAATGGCACTGAAAAAAGTGACTTATGACCATTTTTCACACTTACAACTGTTGCAACATCCCCACAGTCATGAGAGGCCAGGCGAGGAGATGCGTGCCTCGATGTGAGTGATATTGAGTTGGCCACCAGCTAATAAAATGACCACCAAGCCATGTCCACCTAGTCATATGACCACCAAGCCACACCCACCACCTAAGCCATGCCCACAGAACCAGTTGTTAAAAAATTTGAATCCCACCCCTGCATAAATCTATAGAACTGCAAAGAGGGGAGCCCTCAAGGATCATCTGATTCAGCCCTCATCATTGTGCAGCAAAACCATGCAAATTCTGCTAAAGAAGTCCATTTAAAGACTTCCATCAGGACACTGTTTTTCCTATATTTAAATGAAATCTAGGTAGCTTCATGTATACTCATTGTTTCTAGGCCTGATTGCCATAGCTGTAGAAATTAGCTCTCAACCATTTTCCCTGACCTCTCTGTGCATCTAAACATGAATATCATGTCTCCTACCAGTTTTCTTCAGATTGAACAAAGCTCTTCAGCCTATCTTCCTGGAGAACATCTTCAGGTCCTCATATCATCTTCGTTTCCACTCTAAAATGTCCTTAACTTATCAATCTTGTTCTAGAAATGTGGTGCCCAGAACCACACACAAAACTCCAAATGTAGTCTCACCAATTCTTTCTGGATCAATAGAGAACAAGTTTTGATCTTCAGCATGACATACTTCCAAATATTTGAAGGGAACTATCATCTTTGCATGTGTTCTCAGGATTAAACATATCATGTTCTCTCTATGTTTACATTAAATTTTAATTTCCAGTCCCTAATTATCTTTATCACCCTTCACTGTGTTGGAGGTTCAAATCCAGTGGCACTGATTCTTCAGTATCACCTCCTGACTAGAAAGAACAATTCAACATAGAGGGAGAGTTAAAGATTTTCTCCATGTCCCCTGTTGGTCACTACTTTGCTACTCTTTGTCTAAATTTAATGTTTGGTCACTTCCTTTTGCCTTTGTTCCTAGACACACTGATATTGGAGTACATATTCTCTGACTCTTCCCTCAGTAGGATGTCCCAAAGGTGCTTTTTCAAGAGGCAACTTTCTTTGTTTTTCCTTGAAGATGTTTTACTTCTCATTCAAGAAGCTTCCTCATTTCTAACCTGGATCCCTAACTTGGATGACTGAGAAACTCGAGACTCTCAGTAGGATGCAGTTAGCTGGATGCTAGGCATTGCCTAACCCTTGAATGTGTTTCCTATAAATAAATCTCATTTCTACAATAAATACAAAACTTGCTCAGAACACATTCTCACTCTTAAGAAGACTTTTACACAGAGAGATCAAGGTCTCAACCTCTAGTTCCTGGTGCCTGTTCTAGTTTGCTTGAATTCTTCTCAGTCTGATGCCAGAAGTGGATACAGAAACCAAGGTCAGCTCTGACCAATTCAGAGCAATGGGATTCCATCCAAATTTGTGTCATCTGTGAACCTGATAAGCATTCCCTCCAAGTTATTAAATACCAATGTTGAAGAGAGCGGAGCCCACGATTAAACTTTGTGGCAGCCCTTAGACATCACCTGCCACTTTGGCAAGGAACCATGGTTAGGTTTTTCAAGCCATCTGTCACTTCATCAATTGCACGGAAAGCAACATGAAATGGGACACGTTAGAGTCTATCTTTGGCTGACCAAAGCTCTTCATATGCCAGAAAGGGTGAGAAATTAGCCAGAAAAAGAAAATCTTTGGAAAATTGCATTTGTTGTTTTCAAAACAATAGTAAAAGCTTGCACTGGGGAAATTGTCATTTAAAAAATGATGTCCTTTGGATAACACTGTGCCTAATGCTGACAAGGTTTCTGGGTCTCTCATATTCTTAGGTGTTCTTTTGCCCTTTCCTCAGTTTCACCCTTTCCTTCCCATTTTCCCATTCTCTTCTTCTTAAAACTTAATGCTTTTTCTCTGCAATCACCATACTGTATATCTCCTCATGTCTCTTTCTGAGGTCAGTTCTTCATTAGCAAGTTATATTGTCTTCTAGCATCATCCAAGCACGATAGTGCTGATATAACAGAAATGAGGACATGTTTTATATTGCCTCAACAATGGCTGGCTGGTGCTATGACTCCTCAGTAAGGAAGAGAACTAAAGAGCCATATATTAAGAAAAGTTGTGAATTAAACTGGTTCCTTAAAGTCAAATTTAATGGGATTTTTAAAATTTATTTTTAAAGGACTATAGGCTAAGAAGTTGTTCAACTTCTAATACAGACCGAAAATGGAATAGATTTATATTGATCAGCACATCCCTTTAAAGTCATAGTCTCGCATGATGTGCACCGCCAACAGCAAGTAACATTGTGGTGGTGGACACGAGTTTTCCAGAAGTATTTATGTGATTAATCTCTGCTCAGCCATTCCTATCATTTCTATCCATTTCAAATCCTTTATAGTTCTGCTCTTGGCTCCACATTAATCAGCTAGGAAAACTGCTAGGAAAACTATTTCATGGATCAATAATTTTAGATTAATTAATATTTTGCTCCATGAAAATGAACAAAATGTTAATGTTTTCCCCTAGTGGAGGCTTAAGAATATCTAGAGGGAAGATGGTAGCACATCTCAATACTGAGGTTTCTGCTATATTCAGCAAGCCCCAAGCATCCATTTTAATAACAGTTACTGTTTGTTTTGAACAGTAGGGGGGAAAATCCCTTCTCTAATCAATATTCCTTCTAGCAGTGAGATCTTGCCTTGAGACAGCTTCAGCATGAAGAGAAATGTCATGTTTCTGGCTGTAGGAGCAGTTTGCAAGCAAAAAATAGGACATGAAAAAGAGACCCAAAAGGCAGCCTGCCATTTCGCCTAGAGGTAGCAAATTCTATTGCCTCCTATTAGTTCAGCTCCTGCTGAGAACCTGTAGAAGGTTGTGGAGGAAGGGATTGTGTATGATTTTTGCCTAACATCTGTTTAACCCATTCTCCCAACTAACATGTCTTTTCCCCTTTTACTTCTTCTAAACTGTGTTTCTTCAGAGCATACTCTGTTCGTTTATTTATTCATTCCACTGATATACTGTTCAATCAATAAAAACACTAGGTTTACACCAATCCATTAAAAACTTACAACCAATTAAAATGCCAAAGGTAAGCATAATTAAAATTTTAAAAAATGTAAATAAGGAACAAATGGTACAAAAATAATAGTAATAAAGATAGTTCCTGGTATGATTAGTGTTAAGTTTGCATGAAGAGTCAGACGAGGAGTTCCAGCAAAGAGTTTAAGTGACTACAGCTCGAATAGACCCGTCCTGGCTTGGCTACGGCTGCCTCTTATAGCCTGCAGCCGTAGCTGCCAGCCAATGGGAGTGCAGGGTTTCTTCCCGCACTATTTAAACCAATACCATTTGACATTTTACAAGAACAGTTCAAATAAACCAATAACATTCAAACCTACATACATAACAATTAGGATACACAGATCACCTCACAGACTATTATCCCACTATGCAGGGATAGGGAACTATGGCGCAGAGGTGGTATTCAGCAGATTCTGACCAGTTCTGGAGAACCAGTAGCAGAAATTTTGAGTAGTTCAGAGAACCAGCAAATCGCACCTCTGACTGGAGATTTTACAGTATCCTTCCCCTGCCACGCCCACAGAACCAATAGTAAAAAATTGAATCCCACCACTGCTACGGCCCTTTGTGAGCCAGCTATGCTGTGTCAGGAATTATGAGAGTTGAAGTCCACAGTCATATGAGGATGACCATAGTTCCTCACTCCTGCACTATAGTAAGGAGGTCCGTTTGCTTGTGTCAGGCCCCAAGAACCAAAATGATACTTCTGAGTAGTTTCTTTATTGTTGTTCACCTATAACCAGAATCTTGTCAGACTAAAATAACTATCCCATAACTATAGATATATTATTTGAGCTGCTAGGAGGGTCAGTTTAATTTTCATCCTGCCAACAGACCTTTTAAACTATGCTACCTCTTTGCCCTTTGGGAAGCAAGCAAGCCTCTCTCCTGGGACTCAGACTACATTCTGGACTGGAGTACAGACTACATTCCAGATTACATGCATGGGTGGTAGCTTAACTACCACAAGTTTCAACCATATCAGACAGGTTTTGGTGAAGAGACCAAATAAAGTGTGTGATACAAACCCATTCTCAGTGGTTAACACAAAAAATAAAATTTCCATATCTGCCCTGTGATTGCCAGGACAACAAGAATAGTGTCTGGTACCATGGTTTATTAGTATTAATCAACAACCGCTTTATTATTTATTAGCATTTAGATTTATTAGCATTAACCAGCAACTGCTCAGGTTCAGCTGCTCCTGCAAGGCAACTAGGACAACCGCTGTAAAGCTATTAGTAGTCTCAGAAAAGAAAAAAAAAAGATCAGGTGAAGAAAATCAAGCAAAAATCAAATCCTAAACTCTACCTTGTATCAAATCTTAACGAAAGTATTTCAATACAAAATGTTTGATATTCAGAAACAAATATTCAGATTCAAGAAACTGATGAACATCAATTAATGGATCAACAAAGATTTACTCTTGGAACAAAAACTTTTACCAATGTGAAATTGCAAGAATTGGAAAAATGCTAATAATATTGATAACAGCACAAATGAAACTGAAGATTGTCAAATGAACGACATTTTTGAAGTGTAACATAAGTTTTATTAATAAAATAAAATATGGAAATGTTGCACAAACACTGAATATCAGGTGTCTGGCAGGCATAGGGAAATGAAAGGAAAAATTACTGAATATAAAAAAGAGTAAACAACAAAGACAAAATGTAGTTACAAGCAATTTATCAATGGCTCAGATTGATTCAAGCAAGGAATTAATTTCTCATCCACATAGTTGCATACAAAAATGTTCGGAAACATTTGATATCTTGTAAGAAAAACTATAAAAAGTGGAAAAACAGCTCTGATGGTAAAGGGCAAAAGAAATTGGAAATATAAACATGAGAAGTGGATTTTATCAAAGGATTAACTGTATTCTTTCCTTGCCATTTCAATAGCACTCTTCAAAGTTTTGAATATAACAAAAATTCGATATGAATTGTTAAGACAAAGTGCAAAAATAACTCCCTTGTTATACATGGATGATTTGAAGCTATTTAGAAAATCAGAAACTGAAATTGAATATTTAATGTGGCAAGAATATACAATGAGTATAACAAAATGGAATTCGGATTTGACAAATATGCAATATCTAGCATAAACAACTGAACAAAATGAAGGTATATAGCTGAAGAATGGAAATTCAAAAAAATTTTGCTCATAGAGAAAAACTACAAATATCTAGGAATACTCATGAATGGGAAAATTAAAAAGAAATCTAATTTACAATGTGTAAAATGAGTGCAAAAAATAAATAAATTCAAAGTTACATGATAGAAATATCATGAACACATGAGTAATACTAGTAATCAGATATACGGTTGGCATAGTAAACTGGGCACAGTTTGAAATGAACAATTCAGAAAGCCCCAAAACTAATGACAATGTATATCATTCATTAAATCCACAAAGTGATGTTTATTTATTTATTTATTTATTTATTTAGACATGCGCCCTACTCCCAAAGGACTCAGGGTAACATACAAAAAGATATACAATGAAATAACGAATAAAAACAAGTCCAAATTACAAACAACTAAAACAATAAAATTACAAATAAACAAACATTATTAAAACTACCCACCCCATGGTCAATCCAGGCCGCCTGCTGAAACAGCCAGGTCTTCAGGTCTCGACTAAAGGAGCGGAGATCAGGGCCAAACGCAGATCCGCAGGAAGCTGGTTCCACAGGGCGGGCGCCCCACAGAAAAGCCCTAGCTCTGGGAACCGCCAGCCGACAATGCCTGACCGACGGTATTCCCAGGAGGCCCCTCCTATGGGAGCGCACGGGCGATTGGACTGTGATGCAGGCAGGAGGCGCCCCGTACCCTGCACCCAAGCCATTAGGGCTTTATAAGTTGCTAACACCTTGAAGGAAACCCGAAGGCAACCGCAACCAATGCAGGTCGCAGGAGGGGTGTAACATGGGAGTATCGGGATACCCCCATCACAGCCCACGCCGCCGCATTCTGCACCAGCTGCAACCTCCGAAAGTAATCCGCAGGGAAGCCCCGAGAGCATTGCAGTAGTCGATTCTGGACGGACGAAGCGCATGAGTGACCGCTCAAGGGCATCTCGTCCAGGTAAGGGCGAAGCTGGCGAACCAGCCGAACCTGGGCAAAGCCCCTGGCCACAGCTCCCACCTGCTCCTCCAACTGAGCTGTGCATCCAGGAGGACGCCCAGATTCCTCGCTCCTATCCAG
This sequence comes from Naja naja, assembly GCA_009733165.1. Taxonomy (NCBI): domain Eukaryota; kingdom Metazoa; phylum Chordata; class Lepidosauria; order Squamata; family Elapidae; genus Naja; species Naja naja. The sequence continues at coordinate 353,401,103 of CM019148.1, forward strand.
GGGTAACACCTCCCCATGACCAAAGATGGCACATCCACTGAACACCGAGATGCCGGTAAGAACAGCCACTCAGTCTTGGCTGGGTTGAGTCTGAGCCTGTTACTCCCCATCCAGGCCTGCACCGCTCCAGGCACCGGACATCACCGAGAGAGCATCACTGATCTGGTCTGGGGTGAGATATACAACTGGGTATCATCTGCATATTGATGATACCTCACCCCAAAACCACGGATGATCTCACCCAGCGTTTCATGTAGATATTAAACAGGTGAGAGAACCGACCCCTGAGGCACCCCACAACCAAGGGGCCTCGGGGATCTCTGCTCTCCTGCCAACACCGACCTGAACGGTCCGAAAGGTAAGAGGAGAACCACCGAACACGGTGCCCCCACTCCCAACCCCGGAGCCGCAGAAGGATACCATGGTCGATGGTATCAAAGCCGCTGAGAGATCTAAAAGGACCAGGACAGAGGAAAACCCTGTCCCGAGCCCTCCAGAGATCATCCACCAATGCCACCAATGCTGTCTCGTGCTGTGTCCGGCCTGAAACCCGATTGGTACAGGTCAAGGTAATCAGTTTCCTCCAGGAACAGCGAAGCTGCTGAACCACCATCGCCAACAACCTTCAAAAAGCCAAGGTTGGAGACTGGACGATAGTTATTCAAAATGGTGGGTCCAGAGCAGGCTTCTTAAGGAGGGTCTCACCACTCTTTCGGCAGCAGGAAAACCCCTTCACTCAAGGAAGCGTTGATAACTGCCTGAGCCAACCACGTGTAACCTCCCTGGAGGCATAAACCAGCCAGGAAGGACACGGGTCCAATAAACACGCGGTGGAGGACAGCCTCCGCATGATCCTGTCCACTTCATCCAGGGAGACAGAGTCAAACTCAACCCAAACAGGATCCACAAGACTCATCACACGCATCGCCAACATCCTGCCAGTCAGAGTCAAGCCAGCCCGATCTGAGCCACCTTATCCGCCAGATGTAACTAAAATCCTCTGCTCTGCTCCCCGCAGAGGGTCCCTCCTCCCTCAATTGCAGGAGGGAACGAGTGACCCTAAACAGGGCCGCAGGGCGATCATCTGCAGACGCCATCAGAGCGAGAAGTAAGCACATCTCGCTGCTCTAATCGCCAGGTAAGTCCTAATATAGGCTCTTAACTGGAGACGGTCAGACTCAGAGCACTAGTCCTCCACCTGCTCTCTAGGCATCTCCTCTGCCGCCATTCTCAAGCTCCTCCGAGAACCAAGGAGCTAAACGAGGTCTCCGGCAGGAGAGGCCGCAAGGGGACAACCCGTCGAGCTGCCGTGAGGCCGCCTTCTTGCCAGGCGCCACCAAAGTCTCGGCCGGGCTGTGGGCAAGGGAGGTGGGCAAGAACCCCAGGGCCGCCTGAAACCTCTCCGGTCCATCAGGCTTCTGGGGCGGAACCATCGTGTCGGCTCCTCATCCCAGCAGCGAGGAGCAGCAGATTGGAAGACCAGCCTCAGGAGATAATGATCTGTCCATGATAGGGTAGAATAACAGGAGATCCACCCCCAGATCACTACACCACTGCCCCGAGATAAAACCAGGTCGAGTGCATTCCCCTCATGGTGGCCCCTGAATCACCTGGGTCAGGTCCATGGCTGTCAGATGCCAAGAACTCCCGAGCCAGTCCAGACGCCACCCCCAGGGAGGGTGGTTGAAGTCCCCAGAACAATAAGTCTGGGGAACTCCACCACCACTCCCAGAGGGCATCCAGCAGCTCGAAGGGCCGCTGCAACGCAGCTGGGGACAGGTAATCAACAACAGGCCCAACCACCACCTGGCCCAACCTCAGAAGGAGGGACTCAACCGCCAATCTGTGGACAGAGGCCTCCTTGGAAACAGAGTCTCCCTAATAACAATCGCTACTCCTCCACCCTTCCTGGGCTCGGCCGTGCAACACCAAAACCTGGGGACAAAGATCACATAGAGGGACACCTCCCTCAGGTCCCAACCAGGTCTCCGTGATACACGCCAGATCCGCAGCCTCCTCCTCAATGAGTTCACGGAGGAGAGGGAGCCTTATTAGCTACGACCTGCCACATACACCAGCCTAAGCCCAGGACCACACACACCACCCAAAGACCCAGGGAGGCAGAGACCTGAGGGTCGAGCCACCACCGCCAAAGAAAGGGGGCCACTCGATACATAATATGGCCCTCTGTCTCGCCCACCCCTGCCATAACCAATCGCCCTAGGGATTGAACAAATTCTTATGAAATGAATTGTTAAATAAATGCAAAGCAGACCCTTAGCTTATAACAAAGACCACCCTTGTCTGTTTGGATTAAAATTATGGTTTTAGCGGCTGTTTTAATGAAGTTTTAATTTTTCTGCCGCTTGTTTTGCTTCTTTGCTGCTTTGATTGACCAATCTAATAGTACAAAATACAGTCAATAAATAAGATGATGTAAAGCTAAACGCCAAGAGAGGGAGATTCAAAGATGGTTTGAGAATCTCCTCATGCTTACATTTGGCAGGTCGAAAAATACTTGAGAGCCACTATATCACATTAGTGATGACAGAAATCTCTTGCGCTGGGCAGAAGAGTGAATACTTTGTCCAAATAAGAGACCCTGAGAAAATCCAATTTTTCATCCATGAGGCAAATAA
>CM019148.1:353404741-353437350 GCA_009733165.1 Naja naja
TGTAAAGCACTATGAAGTAGTATATAAGCTCTAAGCTATTGCTGTGTAACTATCTATCTATCATCTATCTATCTATATCTATCTATAGCTGTCTATCTACTCTCCAAAGCAACAGAGAGCAGGATAAGAAACAATGGTTGGAAACTAATCAAAGAGAGAAGCAACCTGGAACTAAGGAGAAACTTCTAACAGTGAGGACAATTAACCAGTGGAACAGTTTGCCTTTAGAAATCGCAGGTGCTCCATCAATGGAGTGTTTTTAAGAAGAGACAAGACAATCACTTATGTGAAATGGTATAGGGTCTCCTCCTTGAGGAGGACCAGAAGCCCTCAAGGTCTCTTTCAGCTCTATTCTATTCTAAATCTGTCTGTCTGTCTGTCTGTCTGTCTGTCTGTCTCTGTCTGTCTCTGTCTGTCTGTCTGTCTGTCTGTCTGTCTGACTGTCTGTCTGCCTGTCTATCTGATTTTCAAAGACACCCATTTCAGACAAAAGACTCTAGGCAGTGAGTAATCATAAATAGTCACAAGTAAAAATAATATACACAGGGGGATTTCTACGGTTCTGTCCACTTCTGTAGAACCGGTTGCTCTGAAAAGCAGCAAACAGAGAGCATACATAGAACTGGTTCTATGTCTGCTGCTGTTTTGCCACCCGTCGCCCGAAGCTCTTACCTGACCTTTATTTCCTGCTTTTTCAACCACAGCTGCTGCGTGACACAGCTGTGGTTGAAAAAGCAGGAAAACATTTCAACTGCCGCACACTTGCATGCAGTGCTGTTCAGCTGTCCAGGCAGCTCAGCAGGTCATAAATTGCACTCACCCAACTTCGGCGCATGCGTGATCACGATGCAGAACAACAGAACCAGCAGTTATACTGGTTGGATCCCATCCCTGAATATACATTACGTATATTCACATAGCCAGAGTTGGGTCATCTTAATCTATGAATGCAGTTTATTCCAGAGATCATGGGCTACATCAGAGTTGGGGAATCTCCTAGTCCCTACCAGCTGACATTCCTTGGCTGGTGGAACTCATAATAGGGCAAACCTGACACACCAAATTACAGCAATTCTAAACAAAATTTGAAATCAGAGTTTGAAACAACTGAGTGAAAAACAATTCCTCAGATAACCTGGTCCCAAGCCATGAACTTCCCCAACAATTGTCAAATGCAAGTCCTATGTAAAGTAAATTACAATAGACTAGTTGAGGTGCTGCTACCTGCAGGCAAGAGCATTAGCATTCCTGCCCTTAGTTGAAAACTAGGCATCCTGATTCAAGGCACAATGCAAAATACAAATAATTGCAACCCTCAGTTGCTACAAGGAAGAGGAATATGATCTTGTACACTATACTTCTTCATCTTTTTTGAATGGCCAGAATTTCTTGCTCTTGCCTGAATTAAACATCATCTTATTTTCCCTCATATAATCCAACACAAGCATCCAGGCCCACCTCTAACCTTAGTTCAGCTTATAAAAAATTAATATCAGGGAGCATTTGCTTTATTTAACTTTATGTTTAAAATTATGTTCATTAAGATACACGTGCTTTATTTGGCCTGGGCATTTGCAATAAAGAGCGGCTTTGTTTTTTTTATTTGCATAATCCCAAAAATAATTTTGACTGGGGAGTAAGTCACGATTAAAAAGCTTGCCATCTATGTTTATTTTGCTGTAATATAATAAGCCAAAGAGATCTGTGGCTGTTCTTCTTGCAAATCTGAGAGATCCGAATTAAAATGCTTTTTTCCCTTTTGTTTATCGATGTGTTTCCGTGACATCACGTGGAACAAAGGAGATCTTTTGTTGAGGCAAAGGAGGCAAAATTCCAAACATATTGGCAAAAAAAAATGCATTGCCTGTCAGCATAAGGTAGCCCTCTGGTAGGTATTCTGTTATTATCAGGATGCTGAGAAGGGAGGTTATTTTTCAGATCAAAGACAATACTCTTCATCTGTAGAAGGAATGCAAAACATGCTGAGATCCTACTGCCTCCAAGAGGCAGCTGGGAAAAGAAGAGAAAAGTAGAATTAGATTGTACAGAGGAAACTGGGCAGATGTTGAATTTCTCGGCTATCAGAGTCGATCAGTCGTCTTAATCTGTTTGCAACCAAACTTAGTCCTTAGCCTGTGGTATGATTCCTTGAGATGACAGCAGCCACGGACTTCAAAAACTGAAGAGCCTGACAACTACTTAAAATTCAGCAGCAGTAGCATCTGCCCATATCAAATTGCAGTGGAGCATCTAAGTCTAATTCTGCTTAACTGACTGGTAACAACCTTATTCCAGAGTGGCACTGGATTACTTTCTGTATTATCAGGGGCGGGGCTGCTGGGGATTCGCAAGGGTTCGGGAGAGCCCCTAGCAAAGATTCTGTGCAGTTCGGAGAATCCCCAAACCCCACTCCTGGCTCCCGCCTCACTCACCCCTGCCCTGCCCCTCCCAGGAGTCCCCATGTGGCCCATTTTGGATGCAGGTAAGTACAGGGTGCACACGGAGGCTCAGGGAGGGCAAAAAATGGGCCTCCCAGAAGTTTGGGAAGGCTGGAAATGGGCCCATTTCTGGCTTCCAGAGAGCCTCCGAGCCCGGGAGGGCAAAATGCTCCCCCCCATGGTGCAGAAGGCCAACTAGGCCACACTCACCCAGTAACCAGGCATAAAACCCTAACCCTAACCCTAACCCTAACCCTTTGCTAAAATTTTTGAAGCCCACCCCGTGTATTATGCTATATCAACAGCAGAAATTACATGGAGATCTTTCAAAATGAATCCATAAAATGACAGTCATAGAAGTGGAAGGGGCTGTTTAGAATAGAGGTGTCAAACTCAAGGCCCTGGGGCCGGATCCAGCCTGTGGGCTTCTTAGATTGGACCCATGGAGTTGCCCTGGAAACAGAGAAGGACTGGCCCATGGTGCCTCTATCAACGAAAACAGAGCTTGCAAAGGCTACAGGCGGCCCTCCTGAGCCCTTTTTTTATTGACAGAGGGTTGCAGGAGGCCATCGCAGGCAAAAATGAATGTCAGGAGCCCATTTTCACTGGCAGAGCTCTTGGGCCATCACAGGTGCTCCTGACATGAGTGACATTGAGCTGGCCACACCCACCATGGCCACGCCCATCCCAGACCCCCAGAGGTCAAACACAACCCTGATCGGCCCTCAATGAAATTGAGTTTGATACCCTGGTTTAGAACATTAAAGCCAACCCCAATGCAGATGTCCTAGTGATTTTGACAGCAGCAGTTTTTGCTTAAAAACAACCAATGAAGGGAAGATCATGGTTTTTCTGGGTATTGGCAATTCAATTGCTTAATCATTCTGATGTGTGAGATTTTCCCCCTAACATTCAATCAGACTTTGTTTGCATGAATCCAGGGGTGAGATTCTACCAGTTCGCACCTATTAGCTAGAACGGTTGTTAACATTCCAAGCAGTTCTGAGAACCGGTTGTTAGAAGAAATTACTGGCCTAATTCTGTAAGGAAGGCAGGAAGGAAACATTCTGGTGTTGCTTACAGAAACTGCCTTTCTGCTAACCCTTATTACATTCTTGGCAGGACTAGACTTCCTGTCTCAGGAATGTCTCTGGAGGTTTTTCCTCCTTTGCTGGTACTTTGCTTGTGTGGAGTGACCATTCAAAGTTACAATGGCACTGAAAAAGTGACTTATGACCATTTTCACACTTACAACTGTTGCAACATCCCCACAGTCATGAGAGGCCAGGTGAGGAGATGCGTGCCTCGATGTGAGTGATATTGAGTTGGCCACGCCCAGCTAATAAAATGACCACCAAGCCATGTCCACCTAGTCATATGACCACCAAGCCACACCCACCACCTAAGCCATGCCCACAGAACCAGTTGTTAAAAATTTGAATCCCACCCCTGCATAAATCTATAGAACTGCAAGAGGGAGCCCTCAAGGATCATCTGATTCAGCCCTCATCATTGTGCAGCAAAACCATGCAAATTCTGCTAAAGAAGTCCATTTAAAGACTTCCATCAGGACACTGTTTTTCCCTATATTTAAATGAAATCTAGGTAGCTTCATGTATACTCATTGTTTCTAGGCCTGATTGCCATAGCTGTAGAAATTAGCTCTCAACCATTTTCCTGACCTCTCTGTGCATCTAAACATGAATATCATGTCTCCTACCAGTTTTCTTCAGATTGAACAAAGCTCTTCAGCCTATCTTCCTGGAGAACATCTTCAGGTCCTCATATCATCTTCGTTTCCACTCTAAAATGTCCTTAACTTATCAATCTTGTTCTAGAAATGTGGTGCCCAGAACCACACACAAAACTCCAAATGTAGTCTCACCAATTCTTTCTGGATCAATAGAGAACAAGTTTTGATCTTCAGCATGACATACTTCCAAATATTTGAAGGGAACTATCATCTTTGCATGTGTTCTCAGGATTAAACATATCATGTTCTCTCTATGTTTACATTAAATTTAATTTCCAGTCCCTAATTATCTTTATCACCCTTCACTGTGTTGGAGGTTCAAATCCAGTGGCACTGATTCTTCAGTATCACCTCCTGACTAGAAAGAACAATTCAACATAGAGGAGAGTTAAAGATTTTCTCCATGTCCCCTGTTGGTCACTACTTTGCTACTCTTTGTCTAAATTTAATGTTTGGTCACTTCCTTTTGCCTTTGTTCCTAGACACACTGATATTGGAGTACATATTCTCTGACTCTTCCCTCAGTAGGATGTCCCAAAGGTGCTTTTTCAAGAGGCAACTTTCTTTGTTTTCCTTGAAGATGTTTTACTTCTCATTCAAGAAGCTTCCTCATTTCTAACCTGGATCCCTAACTTGGATGACTGAGAAACTCGAGACTCTCAGTAGGATGCAGTTAGCTGGATGCTAGGCATTGCCTAACCCTTGAATGTGTTTCCTATAAATAAATCTCATTTCTACAATAAATACAAAACTTGCTCAGAACACATTCTCACTCTTAAGAAGACTTTTACACAGAGAGATCAAGGTCTCAACCTCTAGTTCCTGGTGCCTGTTCTAGTTTGCTTGAATTCTTCTCAGTCTGATGCCAGAAGTGGATACAGAAACCAAGGTCAGCTCTGACCAATTCAGAGCAATGGGATTCCATCCAAATTTGTGTCATCTGTGAACCTGATAAGCATTCCCTCCAAGTTATTAAATACCAATGTTGAAGAGAGCGGAGCCACGATTAAACTTTGTGGCAGCCCTTAGACATCACCTGCCACTTTGGCAAGGAACCATGGTTAGGTTTTTCAAGCCATCTGTCACTTCATCAATTGCACGGAAAGCAACATGAAATGGGACACGTTAGAGTCTATCTTTGGCTGACCAAAGCTCTTCATATGCCAGAAAGGGTGAGAAATTAGCCAGAAAAAGAAAATCTTTTGGAAAATTGCATTTGTTGTTTTCAAAACAATAGTAAAAGCTTGCACTGGGGAAATTGTCATTTAAAAAATGATGTCCTTTGGATAACACTGTGCCTAATGCTGACAAGGTTTCTGGGTCTCTCATATTCTTAGGTGTTCTTTTGCCCTTTCCTCAGTTTCACCCTTTCCTTCCCATTTTCCCATTCTCTTCTTCTTAAAACTTAATGCTTTTTCTCTGCAATCACCATACTGTATATCTCCTCATGTCTCTTTCTGAGGTCAGTTCTTCATTAGCAAGTTATATTGTCTTCTAGCATCATCCGCTGATATAACAGAAATGAGGACATGTTTTATATTGCCTCAACAATGGCTGGCTGGTGCTATGACTCCTCAGTAAGGAAGAGAACTAAAGAGCCATATATTAAGAAAAGTTGTGAATTAAACTGGTTCCTTAAAGTCAAATTTAATGGGTTTTTTAAAATTTATTTTTAAAGGACTATAGGCTAAGAAGTTGTTCAACTTCTAATACAGACCGAAAATGGAATAGATTTATATTGATCAGCACATCCCTTTAAAGTCATAGTCTCGCATGATGTGCACTGCCAACAGCAAGTAACATTGTGGTGGTGGACACGAGTTTTCCAGAAGTATTTATGTGATTAATCTCTGCTCAGCCATTCCTATCATTTCTATCCATTTCAAATCCTTTATAGTTCTGCTCTTGGCTCCACATTAATCAGCTAGGAAAACTGCTAGGAAAACTATTTCATGGATCAATAATTTTAGATTAATTAATATTTTGCTCCATGAAAATGAACAAAATGTTAATGTTTTCCCCTAGTGGAGGCTTAAGAATATCTAGAGGGAAGATGGTAGCACATCTCAATACTGAGGTTTCTGCTATATTCAGCAAGCCCCAAGCATCCATTTTAATAACAGTTACTGTTTGTTTTGAACAGTAGGGGAAAATCCTTCTCTAATCAATATTCCCTTCTAGCAGTGAGATCTTGCCTTGAGACAGCTTCAGCATGAAGAGAAATGTCATGTTTCTGGCTGTAGGAGCAGTTTGCAAGCAAAAAATAGGACATGAAAAAGAGACCCAAAAGGCAGCCTGCCATTTCGCCTAGAGGTAGCAAATTCTATTGCCTCCTATTAGTTCAGCTCCTGCTGAGAACCTGTAGAAGGTTGTGGAGGAAGGGATTGTGTATGATTTTTGCCTAACATCTGTTTAACCCATTCTCCCAACTAACATGTCTTTTCCCCCCTTTTTACTTCTTCTAAACTGTGTTTCTTCAGAGCATACTCTGTTCGTTTATTTATTCATTCCACTGATATACTGTTCAATCAATAAAAACACTAGGTTTACACCAATCCATTAAAACTTACAACCAATTAAAATGCCAAAGGTAAGCATAATTAAAATTTTAAAAAATGTAAATAAGGAACAAATGGTACAAAAATAATAGTAATAAAGATAGTTCCTGGTATGATTAGTGTTAAGTTTGCATGAAGAGTCAGACGCGAGGAGTTCCAGCAAAGAGTTTATTAAGTGACTACAGCTCGAATAGACCCGTCCTGGCTTGGCTACGGCTGCCTCTTATAGCCTGCAGCCGTAGCTGCCAGCCAATGGGAGTGCAGGGTTTCTTCCCACTATTTAAACCAATACCATTTGACATTTTACAAGAACAGTTCAAATAAACCAATAACATTCAAACCTACATACATAACAATTAGGATACACAGATCACCTCACAGACTATTATCCCACTATGCAGGGATAGGGAACTATGGCGCAGAGGTGGTATTCAGCAGATTCTGACCAGTTCTGGAGAACCAGTAGCAGAAATTTTGAGTAGTTCAGAGAACCAGCAAATCGCACCTCTGACTGGAGATTTTACAGTATCCTTCCCTGCCACGCCCACAGAACCAATAGTAAAAAATTGAATCCCACCACTGCTACGCCCCTTTGTGAGCCAGCTATGCTGTGTCAGGAATTATGAGAGTTGAAGTCCACAGTCATATGAGGATGACCATAGTTCCTCACTCCTGCACTATAGTAAGGAGGTCCGTTTGCTTGTGTCAGGCCCCAAGAACCAAAATGATACTTCTGAGTAGTTTCTTTATTGTTGTTCACCTATAACCAGAATCTTGTCAGACTAAAATAACTATCCATAACTATAGATATATTATTTGAGCTGCTAGAGGGGTCAGTTTAATTTTCATCCTGCCAACAGACCTTTTAAACTATGCTACCTCTTTGCCTTTGGGAAGCAAGCAAGCCTTCTCTCCTGGGACTCAGACTACATTCTGGACTGGAGTACAGACTACATTCCAGATTACATGCATGGGTGGTAGCTTAACTACCACAAGTTTCAACCATATCAGACAGGTTTTGGTGAAGAGACCAAATAAAGTGTGTGATACAAACCCATTCTCAGTGGTTAACACAAAAAATAAAATTTCCATATCTGCCCTGTGATTGCCAGGACAACAAGAATAGTGTCTGGTACCATGGTTTATTAGTATTAATCAACAACCGCTTTATTATTTATTAGCATTTAGATTTATTAGCATTAACCAGCAACTGCTCAGGTTCAGCTGCTCCTGCAAGGCAACTAGGACAACCGGCTGTAAAGCTATTAGTAGTCTCAGAAAAAAAAAAAAAAAAGATCAGGTGAAGAAAATCAAGCAAAAATCAAATCCTAAACTCTACCTTGTATCAAATCTTAACGAAAGTATTTCAATACAAAATGTTTGATATTCAGAAACAAATATTCAGATTCAAGAAACTGATGAACATCAATTAATGGATCAACAAAGATTTACTCTTGGAACAAAAACTTTTACCAATGTGAAATTGCAAGAATTGGAAAAATGCTAATAATATTGATAACAGCACAAATGAAACTGAAGATTGTCAAATGAACGACATTTTTGAAGTGTAACATAAGTTTTATTAATAAAATAAAATATGGAAATGTTGCACAAACACTGAATATCAGGTGTCTGGCAGGCATAGGGAAATGAAAGGAAAAATTACCGAATATAAAAAAGAGTAAACAACAAAGACAAAATGTAATTACAAGCAATTTATCCATGGCTCAGATTGATTCAAGCAAGGAATTAATTTCTCATCCACATAGTTGCATACAAAAATGTTCGGAAACATTTGACATCTTGTAAGAAAAACTATAAAAAAGTGGAAAACAGCTCTGATGGTAAAGGGCAAAGAAATTGGAAATATAAACATGAGAAGTGGATTTTATCAAAGGATTAACTGTATTCTTTCCTTGCCATTTCAATAGCACTCTTCAAAGTTTTGAATATAACAAAAATTCGATATGAATTGTTAAGACAAAGTGCAAAAATAACTCCCTTGTTATACATGGATGATTTGAAGCTATTTAGAAAATCAGAAACTGAAATTGAATATTTAATGTGGCAAGAATATACAATGAGTATAACAAAATGGAATTTGACAAATATGCAATATCTAGCATAAACAACTGAACAAAATGAAGGTATATAGCTGAAGAATGGAAATTCAAAAATTTTGCTCATAGAGAAAAACTACAAATATCTAGGAATACTCATGAATGGGAAAATTAAAAAGAAATCTAATTTACAATGTGTAAAATGAGTGCAAAAATAATATAAATTCAAAGTTACATGATAGAAATATGAACACATGAGTAATACTAGTAATCAGATATACTGCTGGCATAGTAAACTGGGCCAGTTTGAAATGAACAATGCCCCAAAACTAATGACAATGTATATCATTCATTAAATCCACAAAGTGATGTTGATCATATTTGGTGAGCAAAATTCCTGCCATAATTTACTGTAGGTAAAACAGTTTCAGGTAGTCCTTGATTTACAACCATTTATTCAAAGTTACAACAGCATTGAAAAAAGTGACTTACAATCAGTCCTTACATTTACAACTGGTGTAACATCCCCACAGTCATGTGATCAAAATTTGGATGCTTGGCAATTGGCATGTATTTATAATGGCTGCGGTGTCTTGAGGTCACATGATCACCATTTGCAACTTTACCAGCCAGTTTCTAACAAGCAAAGTCAATGAGAGAAGCAAGATTTAACAGATTAACAGAATTGGAAGGGACCTTGTAGGTCATCTAGTCCAACGCTTCCCAAAGCAGGACTCCCTACACCATTTCTGATAAATGGCAGCCTAATCTCTTCTTGAAAGCCTCCAGTGATGAAGCTCCCACAACTTCTGAAGGCAAGCTGTTCCATTGGATGATTGTTCTCACTGTCAGAAAATTCCTCCTTATTTCCAGGTTGAATCTCTCCTTGTTCAGTTTCCATCCATTATTCCTTGTCTGGCCTTCGGGTGCTTTAGAAAATAGCTCGATCCCTTCCTCTCTGTGGTAGCCCTCAGATACTGGAAGACTGCTATCATGTCTCCCCTAGTCCTTCTCTTCACTAGACTAGCCATGCCCAGTTCCTGTAGCTGTTCTTCATATGTTTTAGTCTCCAGTCCCCTAATTTGCTTAATGATTGCATGATACACTTAACAACTGCAGTGATATATATGCTTGACAACTAGAGCAAAAATAGGTCATAAAATGGGGCACAACTGACTTAACAATCGCCTTGTTTGACAAAGTCCAACCAAGAGTTTGATCTTCATGTACAGGAAACAAGAACTACAAGGTGTGAACGGACCTTCTAATCCAAACCTGTGCTTGAACAGGAGGCCCTCAGAAGGTTAGTCCTGAGACCGTAGCAGTATAGATAGCAAATTGCCCCAAGGTGAACCTCTGGGAATTCAAAGTAAACCTCTGAAAGTGTCCTATTCCAGGTGAATCCCAGAAATGCACTTACAGAAGTTAGGCTGCTAATGTTGCACTTCTGGTTAAAACAAGCATATGAATGTGTTCAAGAGCTGGGCATCTTGGTCCACCTCATCTGACCACCAGAAAACTGCTCTTGATTGCTGGTGGAGTCAGTCTCAAATGCTAGACTTCTTATTGCCTCTTGAGATTGAAACTCACCCAATACATCCAGAGCAGGCTCCTCAGTGTTAGCATCAAGCTGACCATTAAGAGAATCACATAGCAGAAGGCTCAAACCAAATTAAGTCTTTCAGAAATTGCAATAACTTCTGTGGAAATTGGGGGGAAAGAAAGCTTCAGAACTAGAATAAAGCTAGATATGTTATCCAGCCAAAAGGCCATTAAATCTCCCTTTTCTCCTGAGGGGGAAAAAGCACCTCATTATCTGAAGCAGCCTGATCTGATTGAAACTTGATTGAAAGGGAAGGAAACTTTGAATAATAGATTAACAGTTGGAAAAGACCCTGAAAGTCACCTATTTCAATCTCCTGCTCAGGCAGGAAATCCTATACCATTTCAGACAAAGGGTTGTCTAATCTTTTCTTTAAAATTTCCAGTGTTGGACCATCCACAACTTCTGGAGGCAAGTTGTTCCACTGATTAATTGTTCTAACTGTCAGGAAATTTCTCCTTAGTTTTAGGTTGTTTCTCTCCTTGATTAGCTTCCATCCATTGCTTTTTGTCTTGCCTTCAGGTGCTTTGGGGAATAGGTTGACCCCTTCTAAAGCACCTGAAGGCAAGACAGAAGCCATGGATGGAAACCAAATACCAACTACAGAGCAGCTTCCCTCTGTGGTATTGCTACCCTCCGATACTGAAACACCCTAGCAACAGTGCAGTTTTTCAATATATTTTGTGACTTCGTGTGTCCAATCACTCTTGGCCAATAAAGAACTATTCTATTCTATTATATTCTATTGGTGTCAGACAGGTATCATTCTGTCTACCTTTTGAGATAAGCCAGGTCAGGAAACAAACATCACAAGATGTTCCAGAGCTCTATAAACTATACTAACCAAACTCTAAAAGTTGGATGATGTTTCCCCTTATTTCCATCTTATAGTATCTTTCTTTCTCACACTTGCCTATTTTTCCAGGATTAACTTGTGTTTTACTAATGGTCACCACATATTTTCTCCAAAGACATCTTTGTACTCCATTATGTTCTCCTCACTCACTTCTCTTCTTTCTTTGCATCTCATATTAGTTGAACTAAACTTCATCCCAGAGGCAAAACAAAAACAGATTGGGTGTTGCCATTTCTTTAAGCCCAGCATACTTTTCTACTGCTTCCTGGCCTAAATAGTGGAACTTATCTATGGAGAAGCCTCTTAGTCTGTGTGCAGCTCAACATGCAGCTAAACTTACCTATCCTCCAATAAAACATTGTATGTTGGGACATATTTGTCCCTCCAGCCACTAGATGGGGCTAGAGAGCAACAACAGTATATAAAAGGGCATGACACCTCTATCATTCAAAATGTTGACACAACTAATGGCAAGATCTTCCTTACTGTAGTTTTGTTTTCAGACATGCTATTTGGCACATCTCCCAAGATCAAGATTGTCAGACAGTCATATGAATTACTTACAGGGGGTCCGTTCTCCCTCAACTTGCACATGTACTAGGCACCAAACTAACTACTGCCAGCTTGTTCTCAACTGCCTCCAAAAAAAGATTCACATTCATTTGCTGACGTTTCTTGATGTCCAAGCCATCCACCTGGAGTCAATAGCATTTTCATTAACCAGTGTACACATTAAATGGAAGTGATTAACATTAGCATGCAATACCCCTGAAATCACTCCATGACATAATTACACTCCCGTTCATTAGCGAGCATATTAGAGCCATAATTAAGTTCCAAGGCTCCTGTGAATTGCAGGCTAAATTAACTTGTTTTCAAGTAGTAAGACTGCAAGAGAATGGATTGTTAATTGCAGAGATATGGGGCTCAGCTTTTAGTTGCAGAACTAACACCTTTCTTAAAAAAAAGACTGTTTTACAGAGCAGGTGACTGAGAAAAAGAGTGGGTGATGAGCATGTGGCCCTAAGTGAATAAGAAACTCCCACAGTTTGGTTTCCAAATGTAATCCAGATACTTTGAAATGTAGCAGCAAAATAGTTAGCAGAAAAACATGAATTAAAATGGAACAGGAGGTGTCCTCCCAGCAGTTCAGTATTTTGGGTTTCCTGATTCATTTCCACTTACTACTCCATGGATTTCAGAGATCCAAGAATAATGGCAGGGAAAAATACATTGGACACCTGGATTTATAGTAATAAACATCTCTGGCAAGGAGAGATAGAACAAATTATTTTAGCTTTCTAGAATCTATTGAAAATTGAGTCGTTCCTGGGGGCTTATGGTGAATAATAGGTTGACCCAGATTGAGTTATGATTTAAGTTTGGTATGCCTGCTTAATGTTACTACAGATGATTTAATTCTGATTGCCTTGTTTTTGTCAATGCTTTTAATTGCTGGAAATTGGGTGACAGTCTGGTGATTAAAGCAGATACAAATTTGATAAATAAATCACTTTCTAAGGTGATCATATAAAACCTGGTATAATAAGGAATTTGGTCTGACAACCCCGGAATACAAAACAGCCAACTAAAAAACTGTAGGGTTTTTTTAATGCATTTCTCAAGAGTTTATCTTTGCTTGACATTGATTTGATTTGAACTGAATTGCCATGGTCCAGGATGCCATGTCCGCACAATCCTACCACATTATTGATAATTGATGCTTTATTGATAATTAGGTCAAATGACTGCTTAGCATATTATTTGTATTCATCCTTCATATATCTTCTTTGTACAGTTATTTAGTTACATAGCATACATCTTAAGCATTCTTCAACCCTTATTCTCAGAGTTTCAAAATTTAAATCACAAAGCAGGACTTCCTCCTTCACAGCAAGCACTTAGTGGAAAAGCTTCACTTGGCCCAAGTCACTGAGACAGCTTCCTTAGCTGTAAGTAGATTTGGATGAATAAATAAACATATTCAGGGGTGGGATTCTACCGGTTCTGTCAGGCTCTGTAGCTCTGAAGAGCAGCAGACATAGAACCGGTTCTATGTCTGCTGCTGCTGTTTTGACCCACCCACCGGCCCGGGCTCTTACCTGACCTTTATTTCCTGCTTTTTCAACCTCAGCTGCTTTGCGCAGCACAGCTGCGGTTGAAAAAGCAGGAAAATAGTGCTTTTTCCAACGCTGCACACCCATGCACAGCGCTGCTCAGCTGTTCGGGCAGCATAGCTGATGACGTTCCACACTGGTGTATGCAAATCACAAATCACAAAATCATCAAACTGGTAGTTTCACCAGTCGGATCCCACCCCTGAATATTGCAAACATAACAACAGATGCAATACATTCTCCTCCCCTCCCCATTTATAAAACAGACTGCTGACTGTTTGAGCAAAAGCAAACATTTTTTAATCTGATTCTCAGAAGAAAACTGAACCAGTGCCAAGTGAAGAAGTTCCTTTGGATGGCACTTCCAAAAATCTCCCTAGACTGGCAGTTCCAAAGCCTTGATGTCCAGCATTACTCTACTAAAGAGATGGATTCTCAAGCAACTTTAAGTTAGATAAGGTTTTGCTTGGAGTATTATGGGAAATGCAAAACCTAATTTTCCTTGCTCACTTAGAAGAAACAAATGATTCCAGACAAACAGTGATGTATTGCACAAGGTTTTTTTGTGATATACAATGCAGTTTTTTTAAAAAAGTATTAACTATGAAACTTCTGAATTGTCAACAGAACTCAAAAGTTCCATCTTAATCTTAATTCTTTTTTCTACCATATTCATCTCCCTAGTCAGAGGTGGTATTCAGCAGGTTCTAACCAGTTCTGGAGAACTGGTAGCGGAGATTTTGAGTAGTTTGGAGAACCAGTAAATACCATCTCTGACTGGCCCCGCCCCCATCTATTCTCTGCCTCCCAAGTCCCAGCTGATTGGATGGGTCTTCTTTTGTTGCCCTGCACAGGAGAACGGAGCTGGAAAGCAGGTTAGTGGGAAGGGGAGGAATGGGATTTTGCAGTAACATTCCCCCAGGAGTTGGGAGGAATGGAGGTTTTACAATTATCTTTCCCCTAGAGTGGGGAGGGAATGGAGATTTTACAATATCCTTCCCCTGCCACGCCCAACAAGCCACGCCCAACAAGCCACGCTCAACAAGCTAAGCCAAGCCCACCAAGCCACGCCCACAGAACTAGTAGTAAAAAAATTGAATCCCACCACTGTCCCTAGGAGTATTTAAATATCAGCAAAGAAGACTGGTCAGCTAAAATCAAGAGAAGCCAGTCAGAGACCATTGTCTAGCAGCAGTTGCCATGGAGATGAGAACTGTAAGAATACAACAGTGCAACCCAATGAACAGGTGCCTGGCAATAACAGGTAGCAGACAAATATCAAACAGGTATCTCTCTGTTAAAACATCAAGTGTCTCTTTTGAAAGAGATAAGGCTCTGATAACTCCAAGTTTTGGAGAGCATTTTCCAGAGTAATGTCTGGCAAAAGAGACAAATGTCCATATTCCATATTCGCCTCCAATCCCCTAAGCCACTGTTTCACAACCTTGGCAACTTTAAGGTATATAAACTTTAACTCCATTGCTGGCTGGGAAATTTAGGGAGTTGAAATCCACCTATTTTAAAGTTGCCAATGTTAAGAAACACTACCCTGTGCATATACATATACATATATTTGACTCTGTGGTTTCTTCCCCAAACCCCAAAAACTTTAACCTTAGACTGTCTACTATTGACCTCACCCCTTTCCTAAGAGGTCTATAAGGAGCGTGCATAAGCGCACCAACGTGCCTACTGTCCCTGTCCTATTGTTTCTTTTCATTTTTCTTATATGTATCCATTTCATGTATTCATAACTATGTTTATACTTATACATATTATCTTATAATCGCTTGACAAATAAATAAATAAATAAATAAATAAATAAATAAATAAATAAATGCCTTATTATACATTAAGTATAATTGTATTGAATTTTTATTATAAGTTTACCTACAGAGTTTAACTTGGGCCTTGGTGGTGCAGGCTGTTAAATGCCTAGCACTTAAGTTCCAGCTGCCTGCAATTAGTGCAGGCTCGAATCCCACCAGGCTCAAGGTTGACTCAGCCTTCCATCCTCTCGGGGTAGGTAAATTGAGGACCCAAGATTGTTGGGGGCAATAAGCTGACTTTGTAAAAATGCTGCTTAGTAATAAGCAGGCATATACAATGGAATGAAGGCTATTGCTGGCGCATTGGGTTGTATCCCAAAATTGTAAGCGCCTGAGTCTTGGAGAAGGGCATATAAATAAATAAATAAATAAATAAATAAATAAATAAATAAATAAATAAATAAATAAATAAATATGCATGTGCTGCAAAGCTCCAAATGCTCACCAAATGTCCACAGAGAGATCGTGTTCTCCTTTTCAATCTGTTTGGATTTGTTGGCATACAAATCAAATAAAGAAAGGAATTCCTTCAAATTTTTGCAGTCCAGGTTCGGTAGCTGTGCATTCACAAGAACATAAAATTTGTTTAAGACGGAGTCAAATCTTGCATCCTTCCAACTTTGTTCATTTGTTTATTAAATTTACAAGCATCCCACCTCACAGTTTGAGGCAACTCTGGGTGGCTACGGATCCTTCCAACCGAATGCTTTCATATTGATTCACAGAGTTCTTCAGGATTTCATATAGGAGTCTGTGATTCTTTTGGGAATCCAAAGGGCATGAAAATACTAAATGCGTCTCAGTTTTCACACAACACTAATAATAGGGCTACGGTCTAAAACATAACATTTGGAATGGACTTTCCTGAAATGCATGGAAACGGCTTCTAAATTTTAGTCAGACTTCTAGGTCCATATTCATTGAACATATAGGGCAGGCTGTCAACCCTGAAGCTGACCTGACTGAGGCCATTTTGAGGCTTCAGTGTTGCCACACTGGAGCTGAGGGATGGAGGGTGGGGAATAGAGATAAAGGGGACTTGTAGTCAAAACAGAATGCTTTCTCCTGGAAACCAAGGACATTCCCATAGGTGGTTGGGGAGAGGAGGAGCAATGTTACCTGACAACTGGACAGGACCATGATTGGACCATGTGACAGACTGGGAAGAAGGAGAAACTTTTACTTTAAATTAGGTGAAAAACGTGGGAATATTCAGAGTTGGTTTTCACCAGCTTATGCCAATATGATATGTCCAATAAACCAATTCTTTGAGGAACTTACTTGCCTCAGAGCTCTGTTTGTTATAGATGTATTACTTGGAACCCTGGCACAGGGTTTCTTTTAAAAAAAAACCTGTTGGTTTGTCATATCTCCATCATTGGACAGTTTTTAAGTCTAGGACTCCTACATGTTCCATAGGTAAAGTTTTCGATTTGGACTTAGTGTATGGGCTTAACATTGAATGTATAAGTTGACTTCTTTCATGAATCCAACCAATAGATGGCCAGGGCATCTGCCAATGTTGACTGAGGAATCCTGGGAATTGAAGTTTGAACTTCTTAAAGTTGCTGAGGTGGAGAAACGTTGTTCTAAGCTATCAATACAGGTAGTGCTCGACTTACAACAGTTCACTTAGTGGCTGCTCAAAGTTAGAACAGCACTGAAAAAATGACTTATGACCATCTTTCACACTGATGACCCGTTGCAGCATCCCCATGGTCACATGGTCAAAATTCAGCTGCTTGGTGACTGGTTCGTATTTATGACGGTTGCAATGTCCTGGGGTCATGTCAGTTTTTGCAACCTTCTGACAAGCAAAGTCAATGGGGAAGTCTGATTCACTTAACAGCCATGTCGTTAACTTAACAACTGTGATGATTCACTTAACAACTGAGGCAAGAAAGGTTGTAAAATGGGGCAAATTCACTGAAGAACTGCTTTCTTTGGCAACATAAATTCTGGGTCCAGTTGTGGTCATCACCTGAGGACTACCTGTAACCTCAGAGAAGTCTAAATAGTGGCCCAATCAAGTTGCAAATGTGGCAGACCCAGGGGTGGGATTCAACCGGTGTTACTACTGGTTTGGTACTTACGTTTTGCTGCGTGCGCATGTAATACAACGAAAGCTGTACCTCCCAGACAGCTGATAAGCGCTGCGTGCGGGTGCGCAGCATTTGAAAAGCCTCTTTTCCCTGCTTTTTCAACCTCAGCTGTGCCACGCAAAGCAGCTGAGGTTGAAAAAGCAGGAAATAAAGGTCAGGTAAGAGCCCGGGTGGACGGGTGGACCAAACAGCAGCAGACACAGAACCGATTCTGTGTCTGCTGCTCTTCAGAGCTACCGGTTCTACAGAGCCAGGCAGAACCAGTAGCATCCCACCCCTGGGCAGACCCCTAACAAGTCTTCCACTGAAATCTCCCTTGATCTCTAATATAAGAAATAGTTGTTCTTTATTCATATACGGTCTGTGACAGTCTATGACAACAACTGGGACCATAATTATCATTGCTAAGCAAGGTAGCTGCTGTTGTATCTGATTTATCATCTTTTTTGCCACGCGTGTTAAAAAATAATCACTGGGGTTGTTAAGTGAATCATGCTGTCATTAAGCGAATCTAGCTTCCCCTCCCCCCCATTGACTTTGCTTTTTGAAATCCATCTGGGAAGGCTACAAATGGTGATCACATGGCCCCAGGATACTGCAACTGTTGTGAATGCACACCAGTTGCCAAGTGCTGAAAATTTGACACGTGATCATGGGGATGCTGTAATGGTTGCAAGTGTGAAGTTACTTTTTTTCAGGGCTGTTGCAACTTTGACCTCTAAACAAATGGTTGTAAGTCAAGGACTACCTGTATTGCACACTTTTAGGCTGCTTCTCTGAATGTACAAAGCGATTTGCATAAAAATAAAACCTGTTCTATAAAAAAAACTCAATACATATCTGAATAGCCTGTTGAGCAAAAGGTTGCATCAAAAAACCCCACAATCATCCCTCTTTTCTTTCCAGAGTGGCAGAATGTTAACAGATTATTCAGCATTCCAGATGCAGCAGCCCTACCGGCACTTTCAGAATACAAGACTTTCCATCAATTCAGACTCCTAATTTCACATCAGAAAGGGAGAACTTAAAAGTGTTGGTCTGACAAAGACAGTTAAACCAGTGCTACCGGCCCTTTGAGCATCAAGGACTTTCACTGACATACAGGTAATCCATGGCTTACAACAGTTCCTCTATGTCCCAAAGATGCTTTCTCAAGAGGCAACTGGACTTTCTTTGTTTTTCTTTTTGAAGACATTTCGCTTCTCATCCAAGAAGCTTCTTCAGCTCTGATTGGATGGTGGGGAATGGAAGGATTTATATTCCTTACAGACTGCTGGTAATCTGCATCCTTTTAGAGGGTTGTTAAATTTCTGCTGGTAGTCCATCTGGACCTGGTGTCTTGTTATTTTTTTTGTCTTTTAATTTCCTCTACTAGTTCTACCATTGTTATTCTTTTCTTTAGCATATTCTTCACCGTTTCAGATACTTTTTGTTGAAGTGAAAAACTACTTAATTAATTAATCCTGTGACTAATTAATGTGATGGACCGTAAACCTTGTCTATAACTAAAATTATTTAAAAGAAGATTGAGCCCAGATGATTTCAATTCAAAGACTTGTTTATTGTAACGAGCAGATCAAACAAATAAATATTCAGAACAAACAACTCAGTGTCCTCTCTTCCTTTAAGGTCCTTAAGTCCTTTAGTTTTACAACTGTCTATACAGTTGGAGTCTCAATGTCCCTTTCTCCTCAGAGAAATGAAGCAGAAGAATCTTACAATTGTCTCTTGCCTAAGATTACCTTTCCTTGCAGCTTGAGATTGATTTTCTTTCTTCTTGAAACTGTCTGCCTATGCAGCACAGTTTCCTTAGGACAGCAGACAGACAAATCCTCAGAGCTGTCTCTGTCTTGTTGGGACTTCTGAGAGACTTCTTAGCTGTGACAGGCTGCCTATGCAGTACAGCTTCCCTCTTGGTCTGCGGATTCCTTGGACTGGAATGAGACCGACGAGACTGATGAGACTGTCTGCCTATGCAGTACAGTTTCCTGGAGAGACTGAGGTAAATGGCAGTTGGTTGTCCCCTTTTATAACCTCTTATAAAAAGGGGGTGTGGTTATCAAAACCAGTGCTTTGCAGATCTATCTGCGCTGCCATTGGTTGATTTGACTTTTCAAATCCAAATAGTGAAAAGCGCACAGCACATTGGAAATTCTTCCAACACTTTTGGTGTTAACTTTTTCCATGTATTGCATTATTTTTCCCTCTGATATTTTTTCATAAAGCTTCTTGTAGAACTCCCGAATTATGTTCTTTTTATTTTCCATGGCAAGAAAATGAGGCAAAACAAATGCTGCACTCAGCAAACATAAATTTTGGGCTCAGTTCTGATGGTAAGTCAAGGACTACTTGCATTGTTTCCACCTTATTTGTAACTCAACTAGTAATTAATTTTAAAATATATATATCCAGAAATCCACTATCATGGGATTTTTTTTTACAAAATACTCATTGGTTGCCGGTTGCCGGTTGCCCTCTGGGTGAGATTCAAGGTGCTGGTACTTACCTATAAAGCCCTACATGGCTTAGGTCCGGGGTATTGCGGGAGCATCTCCTGCCAGCAACATCTGCCCATTGCCCTGTGCGCTCCCACAGACAGGGCCTCCTTGGGGTGCCGTCAGCTAGACAGTGTCGGCTGGTGACCCCCAGGGGTAGGGCCTTCTTGGTGGGAGCCCCTACCCTGTGGAATCTTACCTCTGGAGCTTTGGTTGGCCTCTGACCTTCGTTCCTTCCACCATGACCTGAAGAGGTGGTTTTTTCAACAGGCCGGCCTGGATTGAGGGTGGGTTTTGTATGGGTTTTATCTGTAGTTTTGTTGGGATTCTAGATATTTGTTTGGGTTCTCTATTTAATATCTTTTAATAATTTTTAAATTTTGTATTCTGTGTTTTTATTGTTGTGAGCTGCCCTGAGTCCTCCAGGAGATAGGGCAGCATACAAATCCAAATAAATAAATAAATAAATTTTGTGTGCATTTTGAAATATGCCATTAGGATGTGTATTTATCTCTTAAATTTGTATGCTTCCCGATTCCCAGTGACTCTGGGAGATTCACCACAAATCACAAGATTTAGAGACAACCAAAGGACAGCAGTTGTTCTGACCAGAGGTGGTATTCAGCAGTTTCTGACCAGTTCTGGGGAACCGGTAGTGGAAATTTTGAGTAGTTTGGAGAACCAGCAAATACCACCTCAGACTGCAGATTTTACAGTATCCTTCCCCTGCCACATCCACCAAGCCATGCCCACAGAACTGATAGTAAAAATTTGAATCCCACCACTGGTTCTGACCCACATATTAGCCCAAGAGATAGGCAGCAGGTCACTTTGGTGAAAAACACAGACTGGATGAAATCCTCTACAGAGGAGTAGGTCATCTGAGAAGATTTTCAGTCAGTCTTCCTTTTGTGTGCATCTTTTCTGGAAATGCTGAACCTGGTACATTAAACTTTCAAAGGAAACAGAAAGCAACTTCCCAAAAGATATCCAAGGACGACTAGAAGTTAATTGCCTTCTGCTCTACTCTGCAAATAGAATAGAAAACGACATTTATACACTCTCTGAAGAAAAAGGCTCTTATTACAGATCACACCCTATCATTTTCCTGGAGAAAAATTCAGAGGTACTTCGTTTTGTTTTATTCTCATTACCATGTGAGGAGTAATCTGGTTGCTGGCTTTGTGACTGTGATACATCCACTTATAATAAATCTCGGCATAAAAACAGGGTGCAGGAAAGCTCAGTGCATTAGACGCCAAATTGCAGGCCTCTCACACACTGCACACTGCGATAACCCACTTTTTGTAATAACCAAGCAAAGAGGAAAAAAACTGCCATCAATTTTCAAGGCAGTACAAACTAAACATTTCGAGGAGCAGTTGGGAAAAGTTTTTATCAATAACGTGAGGTAGTTTAAGAAGCATAGGAGCAAGACAGAGCAGGCCTTGTCTGGCGATGTGAATCTACCCTGCCTGCCAAATGGCTCAACCTGCAGATATAGTCCCAAGAATGTCTCTTGACCAGAAAGTGATATGTGGTCCTCAAAGGTGTTGCTGAGTTGCTTAGCATCAGAGGCTGATTGATAACTAAAGCAGAGGTGAATTGCATCTCCTCACACGTAAACACACCCAATAAGTATGATTGAATCATAAAACCAAAGAACTGTAATGGACCACAAATATCATCTAGTTCAAACCCTCTG
Source organism: Naja naja (assembly GCA_009733165.1). Classification (NCBI taxonomy): domain Eukaryota; kingdom Metazoa; phylum Chordata; class Lepidosauria; order Squamata; family Elapidae; genus Naja; species Naja naja. The sequence goes on from CM019148.1 coordinate 353,426,258, forward strand.
TAATCTGCAGAAAAGCTAATAAACCATCCATGAGAAATGGCTGAATCTGGATAAAGTAATTGATTGATAGGAATCATTTGTATCAATTCATAATTTCACTTAAAAGACACTAGAGAAGAAGACAGTGTTGTAAGATGTCCAGAATCACCTTCCTGTAACATGGGCAGCTATATAAATTAGGAAGATAGATAGATAGATAGATAGATAGATAGATAGATAGATGATAGATAGAAGATAGATAGATAGAAAGAGATAGAGAAAGGAAGAGGAAGAGGAAGAGGAAGGAAGGAAGGAAGGAAGGAGGGAGGGAGGGAGGGAGGGAGGGAGGGAGGAAGGAAAGGCAGAAAGAAAGAAAGAAAGAAAGAAAGAAAGAAAGAAAGAAAGAAAGAAAGAAAGAAAGAAAGAAAGAAAAAGAAAACAGAGAAAGAGAGATCCACACCCATTGGGGTTTTTTTTCTGTACATGGCTTTGCTTGCTTTCTCTTATAATTAACAATACTAATGGAGAAGTCTTGTTATTTGTCCTCAACAGAGCAAGACTATAATGAGACAGCATATGGTGCTCATTATGAGCATCACTCTCCTGTCCTCTTGGAAATCTTAGGCAATGGAGCAGAGCTGCCCACCCAGAAAAGAGAGCAACATTTTTCCGGTGCCTTTGACAAGAACATTTTAAAAGGGAAGCTTGAGAGTATTCTTTGCAAGGTCACTGCCTCAGAGTCACAGCTGAGTGATTCAAGAATTCAACTAAAACTGCTTTTCTGCCAGTAGCACATCTAGGAAACACTTTGGAAGAAAGTAACCAAGAAAAGGAACAGAAAAAAGGGTGAGAGGGGACTGACAAACTTTTCACTGCCTTCCAAGAGAGAGAGAGAGAGAGCACTGAGAACCCATGCAACAAAATACGCTGTGCATGATGGTTGAAGGAAGCCATGGAACCCAACTAAGGGAGGGAACTCACTTTGGGTTGAGATAACATTGTCTTTATAAAAAGCAAAACTTATTTGAACTGGGATGTGAATTATTAATTGTATTAATTGTGAATTATTAATTGTTTTGTGAATTATTAATTATCTTATTTAATTGTATCAAATTAATTATTAATTTGTCACTTCTCATTTTTGTTTCCCAGTCTTCTTTGAATAACTGTTCCAGGAATTCAACTGAGAGGGAAATTTTCCTATCAGCAGGAGGAGGAAGGGAGGAGGATTATTTGCATTTATTTTCATAATATGAAAGATACCTTTTGAGGACTTGAATGCTGACATCATTTGGGGGAATCCATCCTCAACACCTTTTCCAAGAAGCGCAAATTAATTAGGGTAACAAAGATGTGCTGGATACGCATTAGAGCTAAAATGTACTGGAAAATTGTCATCAACATGGCTAATGAGCTTTTGTTTGTGCAATTATTTTTGGTTTGCCATTTTGCTTGGAAGAATAAGACATATAAGAATAGTGCCTGGAGAGGAAGGGGACATAAACAACGGAGTGGCTTTGAAAAGGGTAAGCCGTGATAAACTAGTCAAAGATTGCCAACAAAAACCAGATAGGGAGAATGGAGGAAGGCTGCTTTGTTGATGTTGTTGTTGTTGTTGTTCTTAAATTGATTGCTTTACTAATGTTTGAGCCTTGCAAATTCCTGTGGTATTTTTTTTCTTGTTCCTAAAGTGGTACATACATTTAGGAAATTGAACCATCATTCTTTTATTCCCCCTGTCTTTTTTGGTGCAGCATTGACCATTTCCTTCATTGGTTGTCTCTTCTGCAAATTAGATATCTGTTGCATCATCACTCATCCCTTACTCCATTCACAAAATTTCATTCAGATTAAAATGGTAGGGTGCATCACTTTCTCTTGACTGTTTAGGAGTCCCATGAGTTAGGTCAGCCACCAAACAGTGACTCAGCCAACAAGTGCTTCACATCCAAAGCCGGGAATTTAAAACTTGAATCTTTCACAGCCAAATCCATCAATAGGAACCAATCCATCAACAGGAACCATTATTCCTCTGGGGAACCAAAAAAAATGAATGGGTCTGCCTGCAAATCTAAAAAGCAAAGAATAACATTCTAATTACTCTTTTTTCAATAATGTCATTGAGATTTATATTAAACCGATAAATAGAAAAACCTAATACAGAACACATCTGAAATATATAGAAGGTGCAGAACTGTCCCCACCCCACCCCACCCCCAAAAAAAGAAAGAGAAAAAAAGCAAGAAATTGCTCTATTTCAAGAACATATATAAAAGCCAAGGCACTTTTCCAAAAGAAAGCAAGAAAGACAGATCTATTGGGGGTTGTATTGGGCTTAAATCCCTGTAAATCAAGTGAAACTAACTTTCTCCCTGCATATATTTATTCTTTCCATCTTTAAGCTCATATATTTGGGAGACAGATGCCTGTGACAAGAAAAGATTGTTCTTCCAAGGTTTTGGCCTGGGAACTAAATCCTTGATTTATTTATTTATTTAATTATTTATTCATTTATATCCCATCTTTACAAATAAAGCATAACTCATAATAAGGCAGATATATCCAACAAACCTTCCTCCTATTTTTCCCACACTAACAACCCTGTGAGCTGGTTTGGGATGAGAAAGAGTGACTGGCAGCTGGCTTTCCTGACTAAGGTAGGACTAGAACTCATGGTGCCTGGTGCCTTAACCGCTAGACCAAATTGGCTCTCTTGTGGGAGAAGAAGAACAGGCCCTCCTAAATAATTTGGACAGGGCAGCAGAAAAGACCAGGAGATAACTCATAATTCAATTCTCTGCTGAACACAGTCCTCCTCTTCAATCATGACTGATTAATGATGGTGGTAAAGAATTATTGCTGGGAAAGAATCTGTTATGTATGCAGAGTTTGAATTGATTGGTTGTTCTTGTAAAGTGTTTGAAATCATTGGTTAAAAAGTGTGGGAAAACCCTGCACTCTGATTGGCTGTCAGCCGAGGCAGCCGGCTATATATAGCTGCCTCGGCTAAGCCAAATTGGGTCCGTTCTGAGCTGAAGTCACAATAAAACTTAAGAGCTGAAGCACTCCGTGTCTGCCTCTTCATGCAAACTTAACAGAATCTATCCTTGTAGATGCTAAATTTCAGCTTCTAGGAGCCTGGGTAACAGGACATCGATGAGTGTTCTAAGAGTTATATCTAGAAGATCTGACTCAGATCGCATCTCTGAATCAAAACAAATCCCCAAGCAGTAATAGTCCATCTCCTGGACCTTTTGTGATCAGGATTAGCAAGGTTTCTGTTGACTCAGCAATCCTTTACTGCAAATATTCTGGAAAAATTCCATTGTGGCCATGAATTTACTAAGTGGCCTTTAACAAGACACATTTTCCATCATTCAAATGTGTGGTCCAGTATCTGCTTTTTAGGGCTGTTCTAAAAACATCTGGGGAATTGGAAAGTGGATATATTTTCCCATAGGAGTTGTCTAGGGAAATAATAAGTTTATTTGAAGCAACCAGCAAAAGACTTGAACCACAATTTCAAATTAGCAAAACCCAGCCTTGGAAACTTTATTTCCCACAGTATTATAAGATAGTTCTCTGTCAGTTACCTGGAACCTTTTTTTGCTTGTCAGCATGGCAACAGTATGAGATTTTGTTTTCTCCAAAGGAGATATTCAGTATAATATTTTCTACAAAAGCAAGATAAAGACTCACAGGAGTTTGGCAGGAGAGTTTAGCAAGAGAATGTATAGAGAGTTTCCTATCAACTGCAAGGAAGACAGACAGCAAGGGAAGCTTTTGATGATCTGTAATGGTCAAGTTTCCCTCCAACAGGCCAGATGAGAACCAATTAAAAAGAAACACAATTATCCAGGAACTTCTATTAAGGCAGTTGCATTACAGAAAAGTGAAAAGCCAATTCTAGTGACTGCTATGTATCAAATGCAAGTCCCATTTATAGCAATCAATATTCAAATTCATTTTGTATCTTTCTCCCTCTGGCTCTATATGAAGTGCTAGATGTGATCCTCTTTGGGGCAGGAAATATAGTTTCCATCTATTCCTTGTTTCACTAATGACCTGATTTAGCATTGCTTTTTATTTTTAACGATACAGGTAATTCTCAAGTTATGACCACAATTGAGCCCAAAATTTCTGTGGCTAAGCCAGACAGTTGTTAAGTGAGTTTTGCCCCATTTTGCCCCATTTCAGTAAATGTCTATGGAGATTCTCAGTCATCCAGGTCATTCTCACCCAACAAACTTCTTCCAGAGCTGAAGAAGCTTCTTGGATGAGAAACGAAATGTCTTCAAAGAAACTTTCCTACAACAGTTCTTAAATGAAATGCTGTAGTTTGTTCGATTCAGCAACATGGTTGTTAAGTGAATTTGGCTCTCCCATTGACTTTGCTCATCAGAAAGTCACAAAAGGGGATTGCATGACCCCCAGAGACATTGCAACTAGCTTAAATATGAACCAGTTGCCAAACATCCAAATTTTGATCACACAACCATGGCAATGCTGCAACTGTCGAGGTGTGAAAAATGGTAATAACTCACTTTTTTCAGTGCTGTTGTCACTTCAAACAGCCACTGAACAAATGGTTATTAAGTCAAGGACCACTTATATGAGAACTATATGCTAACTCAGGGGTCTGCAACTTCAGTGGTGGTTCAAACTTTTTACTACCGGTTCTGTGGGCATGACTTGGTGGACATGGCTTGGTGGGCATGGCAGGGGAAGATTATTGCAAAATCTCCATTCCCTCCCCACCCCACTAACCTGCTTCCCATCTCTGTTCTCCTGTGCAGGGCAACAAAAGAAGACCCAGCCAATCAGCTGGGACTTGGGGGCAAAGAATAGATAGGGCGGGGCCAGGGGTGGGATTCAGTTTTTTTTAACAAACGGTTCTGTGAGCATGGCTTAGTTGGTGGGTATGGCTTGGTGGTCATATGACTGAGTGGGCATGGCCAACTCGACATCACTCATGTCAAGGGTGCTTCTTCGCCTGGCCTCTCATGACAGTGGGGATGCGCAACAGTCATAAGTGTGAAAAATGGTCATAAGACACTTTTTTCAGTGCCATTGTAACTTTGAATGGTCACTAAATGAACTGTTGTAAGTCAAGGATTGACTCATAGGCAAGGACTCTCGGGTCCCGCCGGCGGTCAGTGCCGCCTGGCGTTCCCCGACGACGAGCCTTTCTGTCGCTGCTCCTGACCTCTGGAACCAACTGCCTTTGGGGCTCCGCCTGGCCCCGATCTCCCACCTTCGCCGTGAGTTAAAGACCTGGTTGTTTGACCAACCCGGGCTGTGACCCCTTTGGGTGTGGGGTGGTTTTAGGGTTGTATAATGTTTGAACTTATAGTTAATTTAATTGTTTTTTAACTATTTATTGTTCCTGTTTTAGCTGTAAGCCTGAGTCTTCGGAGATGGGGCGGCATATAAGTTCAAATAATAAATAATAAATAATAAATAAATAAGGATTACCTGTACAAAAATACAAAAAGCTTCTTTGCTTGCAAAGAGCTGCCCTAAATACCAATCATTAGATTAAAAAATACCTGCAAGCCAGAGTTACAAGTCAGGCAAGGTGCCAGAGCACCTTGAGGAATGAAAATAGTTAAAATGCAGTGATAACTATCAGCAGCCAACTCTTGCTCATAAAGTGAAACCCTTTAGCAGAAAGGTCATTTAAGCTCTCCAGAAAGAGCACACCCAGGAGAAGCAATCCTTAGATCCATTTGCACCACTTAAAGCTGGTCTCACTCACCTCACAAGATATCCTAAGGAAATCATCCAGATTTAAGGAAAAGTCACATGTCCTCCAGAAAGGCAGTAAAAATCAATGCCAAGCTTGCATCCTGCCTCTTGGAAGTATACCCCAAAAGGACAGTGCCAGATAGTATTAAAGCAGTGAAGGAAGACCCCTCCCAAATAGAAAAAGAAACCATGAGGCAAGAAAAAATTCAAACACAATACAAATAATTAAATCATAACAGTAGCTGTTGCTTGTTGAAGCTGAATAGGGAAAATTATTCCATCAATAAACACAGGATTCAACTTCACCAAGCACAGAATTAACCTTCACCAAAAACCAGTTTTAGATCAAAACTCAGAAAGAATATGTAAACTCACAATTGAATGTTAATGTTGCTAGCTAACCAAGAAACCTTGCTAAATGTCACTCATCTTGGTTCCCTGTCACTAAAAGCTTTGCTTCATTATTCAATTATTTCTTCAAAGTGCTGATTGTCCAGGGAAGTATTTCCTCCCAACAGCAGTATAAAAATCTTAAAACAACCCTTCCCCTTTAAGAAAGCCAAGCCTCACAAGCTCTGGAGACAGGAAGTTTAGGCTGTCTGCCAAGAATGTAATAAGGGTGGGAAGATTGCTTCTAACTACTGGTTATCCGAACTACTTAGAAAGTTAACAAGGGGTTCTATAGAACCGGATAGAAGTGGTAGAATCCCACTCCTGGGCGGGGCCAGTCAGAGGTGACATTTGCCGCTTCTCCAAACTACTCAAAATTTCTGCTACTGGATCTCCAGAACTGGTCAGAACCTGCTGAATACCACCTCTATGCAACCTTAAACACTTAAAGAGCCATTTGGACCTATTGCCCACAGAAAAGAAAACACTGGGAGCCAATAATTTAACAATCAGTGTGACTGGTGGGAGTGGCCAACTCTCCATCACTCAGTCCCACCTGGTCACATGACCTACCCAGCCACGCCTACCCAGCTGGTCATTAGGGCAGATCTCAGTGCAGAGAGCAGTTGCATGTCTCTCCGAGTGACCAAGCACACCCAGCACCAACAAGAGTTGGAAGAAGTGTCCACGAGACTGCAAGAGATGAGGCACTGGAGAATCAGCCCCGGCCGCTTCTCAATCCCCCGCTGTCACCCTTTTCTCAGGCTCAGTGAGGAGTGACTGGGAGGGGAGGGGAGAGGGGAGGGGTCAGCCAGTGATGGGATCAGCCTGTTCACCGAACTGCAGAAAAAGTTTACTACTTCGGCAGTGAGCCACAGCAGAGGGGTCAAAGAGCCACATGCGGCTCCAGAGCCACGGGTTGCCAACCCCTGTGCTAACTGTATGATTTTCCCTATAATCTCCTCCTTCTATACTTCTCCTTCCCTTTCCCTCATACCTAGAGTAGCCTGGTGCTTCTTTGCCTACTCTCTCCTAGTTTCTTTATAAGTTTCCTAGAGCCGTTCTTCTCTTCCTTCTCTGTCTAGGAGAATCTGTCAGGGTTCCACGTAACACATCCATAGCAATCAAAACTCCGAAGCAGTTGGATTTCTCAAAGAATAGATTTATTGGATATGTCATGTTGGTACAAGCTGGTGGAAGCCGACTCTAAATGTTCCCGTGGTTTTCACCTAATTAAAAGTAAAAGTTCTTTCACTTTCTCCAAACAATCAGTCACATGGTCCAATCAGGATATAGTCCAGTTGCTAGATGATTCCAGCCCCCTCCTTCTGGACACCTGGTGAGAATGTTCTTGGTTCCCAAGAGAAAGTATTTTATTTTGGCTACAGACCCAGCTATCTCTACTTCCCCCTCTCTTTCCCACAGCTTCAGTTGTGGCAGCACTGAAACCCCAAAATGGCCACAGCCAGGTCAGCTTCAGGGTTGACAGAATCTCTAAAAAACAGCAATCACTTCTCTCTTAAGGGAAGAAATCTCTATCTCCTGCAGAACAGTTAACTGCACGACAGCAGGTTCTGATACCATAATCTTCTTGTTGGACAAGCTGTCCAGATCAGAATTCACTCAACACAAGTTCTAATGGCAGACAGAGAAAAGGAAGAGGGGAGAGTATTGATTAGAATTCAAACTGGAGACAGACAGGAAAGGAATGGTTTCAGGTCACTCATCTTCCATTGTCTGGAACGATATCCCTTGAAAGAACCTTTTCCTTCCTCTTTCCAGTAAGTCCCCCAGCACTTGTTTAACAAGGAAGAAACCAATAATTCTTACTAGATATCTGAAGTAATTGATTTCCCGTGGAGGGTTTTGAAATCAGGCAGAAGGCCAAATGAAATTGGCCTGAGGATTGCATATAATTCTCTATGCTGTTGGGGTTCTTTTAGTGGTTAATTTCCTTCCTGCAAACCCTTTCCTTCAAAAAAAAAATCGCAAAGAAAAAAGTGTGATTTCTTTTAGCAACCACTATGTAGCAATGCTTCTGTTAGCAATCACTATGTAGGAGATGACCTACATCTGAGGATGAGCCTGAGGGAGGAATCAAACGCATCATCAGTTTCGAATCCTTTCATGCCCACAAGAGATCTAAGTCCAGCTCAACTTGAAGCCCATTGATTTTTATCTACCACCAATTTGCTTTGACCATTAGAGTTTAAACTTTCAATAAACCTTTATATTCATTTGAACTGGCTGAAATTCCCGATTTCTCACACTTGGTACACTATATTTTGCTTTCTTTTGTTTCTCTCCTAATATTCTTCTCCTCCCTACAGAATCACACTCATCTAGAGTGTGCAAAGAATGTGAAACTGCCCCAGTCCTTCTCAAAGATATTGGGCATGCCCCTCACACCTTGTCATCCCCCCAAAACAGGAGTTTGAAACCATTCAATCTAGTAAGAACTTTTTTTTTCTTTTTACAACCTTGTAGTCCCTTAATACAGGGTAGAGTCAAGGCAACTAAGTGGAACTGAGTGTTTATCGGCTGGATGCCCTTCCTAATGGAGTTCATAGCAGATTTTTTTTTTAATTGCCCCTTAAGGGAGAAACATTTTCTGCTACCTGGGACTGACCTCTCAACCTTCTGAGCAGGTAGTGTGCATCTACATCACTCTAATCTAGTTAGAACTATAACACTGCAAAATCAAGGCACAGTTTGATCAGTAGAGAGCATAAGCTGCAGTTACCCTGAAGATCCCTAATAAAAGCAATCTGAGGCTTGTTTGTTGTTTTAAGCCAGAATACTGGGAGAAAATGACATCAGGAGGATGGATTGGGAAGTGTGTTTGTACTTCATAAGTGAGTCAGAAATCACCCTGATAGAATAAAATGCTTGTATAAATTGCCCACTGATGTAATATAAAGCTAACTTCATTCAACTCAGCTATTCAGCTGGGATGTGTATGTGTGAGCATTATTTTGGAAACCATTCCATATGGCTTTATATAAAACATTATTCATGTTGTTATAAAATCTGCAAACTACAAGAAATTGAAAACGTGAAATATTTTAAACTTAATTTTCTACTGTGCCGTATTCAATATTAGATGCCGATAATATTTTTTAAAAATGCTTTTTCCTCCCTCCGTCTCTGTCCACAATGATTTCAATAAAACAAAATGCTAATCATTAACTGAAATCACATATCGTTTTAAGGCTTTTCTTTTATATCCATAATTGGTTGCAAACTGAATGAGAATGGAACATTTTCATTTTCTTTCCTCCTTTTCGTATTCTGTAAAGAGAAAAGTGTAAAGCAAAACCGATGGCTCTGAAGCTGAGTTTTGCACCAATATATTTTGCATACCAAATGAATTCCTGGGAGAAGATCCAAACTGTTCCTTGGAGAAGCACTTGTTTGTTGTTGCTTAATCCCAGAGCACCAAAGATGCATCAAAAGTCACAAGGGAGCTGCATCTTTGTCATTCTTCCTATCAGGAATGAAAACTATAGCTGTTAAGCAAAAGAAATGAAAATAGAAACTATTGAAATAATAAGTGATATGGAGTCTAATTCCTTTGTTTTTCCTAGCTAGCTTTTATTGATCAACAAGCTTGGGGATCCAAGCAAACACAGTTAAGAAAACTGAAAATTAATGAGCCAGTGAGGTGTGCAGAGTTCAATCCTTCTGAAGATTAAATCCATGAATCTCAAAGATTTATCTGTTGAACATTCACTCAATCCAACCTACCACACTGTGTTGTTCTGAGGATAAAAATGAAGTGAGAATCTTGCCTTGAGCTTTGGAAGGAAAAGTAGGGTATAATAGTTATAAATACCTAATTTTCAAACTCAAAGAAATCCTGAAACTTTTCTAGAAGAATGCTATGGCTGTGCCCAGTGAAGAGTCTATATCTTCCCCTTCTCAGTTTCACATCACTTTTTCCAGCTTACTGTTCTGTGAAAAAACCAGATTTGTGAAAGTTAGACTTTGAACTCTTTAACAGTATTCAGCCAAAAAAGCTAATACAATCCTTGGTTGTATAAACAGAGGCATAGAATCAAAATTTCATGAAGTATTAGTACCGCTTCATAAAACCTTAGTCAGACCACACCTGGAATGTGCATCCAGTTTTGGTCAACACACTACAAAAAAGATATAGAGACTTTAGAAAAAGTGCAGAGAAAAGAATTTAAGATGATCAAAGACCTGGAAACTAAAACATATAAAGAACTGTTGCAAGATTTTGGGTTTGGCTGGTCTAGAGAAAAGAAGGACTAGAGGGGGACATGGTAGCAGTATTATCATGTTAGAAGACCTGAAAAATTATGGATTATGGATAGTTCATCATGGAGAATATCTGTGGTCACTAGCAGTTGAAAATGAGTTGATGGAATATAATTGATCAACAGCAGCCTTCTTCTAAAAATCTAGGAGATGGACGGAAGAACCAGAAGAAAATTTTAATTTACTTAAAATTGATATAAAGCAGTGGTGGGATTCAAATTTTTACTACCAGTTCTGTGGGCATGACATGGCTTTGTGGGCATAGCTTTGTGGACATGGCAGGGAAAGGGCAAAATCTCCATTCCCTCCCACCCCATTAACCTGCTTTCCAGCTCCATTCTCCTGTGCAGGGCAACAAAGAAGACCCAGCCAATCAGCTGGGACTCAGGAGGCAGAGAGAATAAATGGGGCGGTGCCAGTCAGAGTTGGTATATGTTATTATATAATTATGTTGATGATCCAAACTCTGTCAAGGACCTTGGAGTACTCATCTTTAATGATCTAAGTGCTAGAGCCCACTGTAACTACATAGCCAAAAAGGCATTAAGAGTTGTTAACCTAATCCCTGCGTGAGCTTTTCTCTGGTAATATCACACTACTAACTAGAGCATGCATTTGCTAGACCAATACTTGAATACAGCTCATCAGTCTGGAACCCACATTACGTATCTGATATTAACACAGTTGAGAAA
>CM019148.1:353438350-353453613 GCA_009733165.1 Naja naja
AGCCTGGCTTTGGATCTTGATTTAGTGCATCAGTCCTGACACATAGCTATTATGAATAGGTTTAGCAATTAGTAGAAATGTTTATAACAAACATGTGAGTGTCCTCTCTCAAGCAGCAGCAGTAGCAGCAGCAGAAACAGCTAAGGTCACATTCAAATGAACAGGATGGTATTCCAAGCAGGCAGCACTTTTCAGCTGTAACATAAAGAAAATTGAAAAGAAATGATTAAGGGAAAGGAAACAAGTCATTTTTGAGCCACTATGGTTCTGATGTAGAACAATGACTTCAACTGAGTTGTTGACTTGGATTGCAGAAGCTGAATATATCTAATTAAACTTGAAGAAGCAGAAGAGTCAGAACCAGATCAGAAACTTTGCCTAGCTCCTGTTACTCATTCCCCATGAAAGTCCCAAATTTCAGTGTCCATAGCGTCAATGCCTGTTCAGCTATTACCTTGGAATAAGCAAATAGAACCATCTGTCACTCACAGGTGCTCTCTATAAGTTTGGAAGATAGTATGGATTTGGTTCAAGGAAGAGGAATACAATAGATAGTGGTCAAAGCAATGGTACGAAGGAGAGGGAGTCCTTTGAGGGTTGTCAGCTCATTGGGAGCATCTTGCAATTAAGTCTGGATCCTAACCCAGATAAAACTTCTTCCTTATTCTGTAGAAAATAACTATTCCTGAAAAAAAGGTGGATAAACTGCTGAATTTGTTCCCAGGAATTTGTTCCCAGGAGAATCTTCCCAGTCAAAGAGGTGTAGGTATATATAATCTTTATGATTTTCCAGCAATATCTAGCTACAGACATCTCAGAGTATCAGTCTAAATACACTGAAACAATACTAAATACTCTGAAAAAAAATCACAAAACTGTGTCTCACTTATTTTGGCCATGTCACACAGGGGATTTCACTGGGGAAAGCTGTTATGTTTGGAAGAGTTAAAGGTAAAAGAAACCAGGCAGGTGGGCTTCCAAAATTTTAACAAAGAGTTCTCTGCCTGGTGGCTGGGTGGGCATAGCCACAGTGGGCATGGCCTAGTTGGCCTTCTGCACCATGGCAGGGGTGGGGGTGGGGGTTTGCCTTTCCCAGGCTTCAGGGGCTTTCCTGGAGCCTCCAGGAGGGCGAAAATGGCCTCCCTGGGCTCTGGCGGCTCTATGGAAGCTGGAAACGGGCTCATTTCAGGCCTTCCCAAATTTCTGGGAGGCCCATTTTTTGCCCTCCCTGAGCCTCCACATATGCCCTGCACTTACCTGCATCCAAAATGGGCTGTGTGGGGACTCCTGGGAGGGGCAGGGCAGGTGTGTGGGGTGGGATTTGGGGGTTCTCCAAACTGTGCAGAATCTCAGCTAGGGGCTCTCCAGAAGCCCTGTGAACTACCAGCAGCCCACTCCTGAAACCAGGCCACCAAAGAACATGATGGCTGGACACCATCAAAGCTGACACCAGCCACAGCATAGAACAACTCAAAGAAGTAGTGCAAGATGGGGAGATGGGGAGAGACCCAGCCTATAGAATTGCCAAGAGTTGGACATGACTGAATGGATATCATTATCATCATCATCATCATAATCCCTGGTGCTTTGCCAAGCATCACTCAGAAATATTATTTTTGAGGGAAGTCAGAATATATTGCATTGTAGTCAGAAGTGGTATTCAGCAGGTTCTGATCAGTTCTGGAGAACTGGTAGTGGAAATTTTGAGTAGTTCGGATAACCGCAAATCCCACCTCTGACTGGAGATTTTACTGTATCTTTCCCCTGCCACATCCATCAAGCCACACCCAAAGAAGCAGTAGTAAAAATTTGAATCCCACCACTGATTGTAGCAAACATGAAAGTTTAGAAAGATGCATGAGAAAGTGTGCAGATGATCTCTGTCAAAGATTGTGGACGTTCATTGGTTCACATTTGCTATTCAATAACATTCGTTTTGTCATCAAACTTTGACAGCATGTGTTTCCATTGTTTTATGTTTATTTTAAAATGTTCCTATATCTTATTCATCAGCAAGGTCAGTTTCCATGTATGTGGAAACTGAATCTGCATTCTTCTTCAGAGCACAGAAGGGATCTCCCTTGAATGCACACTGGAACATCTGTGTCATTAAAAGTGGAAAGCTAATGGAAGTCTGCAGTGGTGGTATTCTACCAGTTTGGCCGGTTTGGCTGAATCGGTAGCTCGAGGATCATCTGTGAGTGAACCAGTTCACTCCAGTGATCAGCTGCTGGCTCCACCCACCTGCCCTGGCTCTATACTGATCTTTACTTCCTGGTTTTGAAGCTCAGCTGCTTCACCAGCACAGCACATTGCTGTCGTTAGCTGTTGAAGACACAGGGAGAGTGCAGGATTGCAGGAGAAGGTCAGTAGGAAACCCTCTGCGTGTGTGCAAAGCACTCCCACCAGGCCATGCCCACTAAACCAGTGGTAAAAATTTGAATCCCTGGTAGTATATGCAATATAGAATCTTTCTCTTAAATAGCCATAGCGATAGTACTTAGACTTATATAGCACTCCATAATGCTTTACAGCACTCTGGGCAGTTTACTATGCCAGCATATCACCCCAAAATCTGGGTCCTCATTTTATTGACCTTGGAAGGATGGAAGTCAATCTCCAGCCCTGTCAGAATCAAATTCCTGGTTGTGGAAAGAATTAGTCTATAATACTGCATTCTAGCCACTGAACTACCATGCCTCCAAGCCTTTAAATCAGGGGTTGCCAACCTTTTGGACCTTAGGGACCACCAAACTCATAATTTTAAATCCCAGGGACCACTAACCGGTTCTGTGGGCATGGCCTAATTTGTGGGTGTGGCTTGGTGGTCATGTGACTGGCTGGGCATGGCTTGTATGTAAATATTATAAATATTTATATAAATATTGAATTTTTTTTATAAAAAGAGCAACTTTTACCCCAAATCAGGCAAAGCAGGCAGGCAGATTGAGTTGCTCACAGAATCACAGATTCATTCAGAGATCTATCTATCTGCCATTGGCTAGCTCAGTCTGTCAAATTTGTTGAGTCTGCACTGAATAATAGAACCTTCAGTCCTAAGGGAGGTTGGCTGTGCTTAAAAGCAGAGCCAAAGATCTAAAGACTAGCTAGAAAGCAAGAAATCCAACCATTTCCTGCTTCCTAGCTAATCTAAATCTCCCGGCACAGCAGAACAGCTGATGGTGGAAAAAGGAAAAATAGCAATTTAGCAGGCAAGTTTGCTGGGTAAGGAGTGAGTGGGCAGGGAGGGTTCCCGCAGGCCATGTGGGCAGTGCAGCCTTGTGTTTCTGCGCAGCCTGGATTAATTGCTTTGGGGATGCTCTGGGGTGAGATTTCTCTGTGGCCCACCAAAATTTTCTCACAACCCACCAGTGGGCTGTGGCCCACTGGTTGGTGACCACTGCTTTAAATCATAGACAATCAACTTGGAACTGCTCCAGATGTTATGACCATTAACTCCCATTAAGCCTCATCAGCATGGTTAATAAAAATAGTTCATGAGAATTGTTTGAGCTCAGAGTTTATTTATTTATTCATTTGATTTGTCAATAGCTTACAAGATAATATGTATAAGGATAAACATAGTTGTGAATACAAGAAATGAATACATATAAGAGAAGTAAAAAGCAAACAATAGGACAGGGATGGTAGGCACGTTGGTGCACTTATACGCCTCTACAGACCTCTTAGTGTCAGCAAGTCTGTAACACTACTCGTTGTCCGAGGTTCCCTGCTGATGTTGTCCTGGGTTCCAGGAACGAGTCTCAGCCCTCGCCAGACAATTTAGGGGTCCTCAAGGACTAAAAGAAGCCAAATAAGAGACACCACACAAGAAGTTTCTAAAGATGAGAAAGCAAGTGCCTGGGGTGATGTTGTGTCCCCCAACAGATCGCAACAGTCTCTTTTATTAAGCAGATTTAGCAGGAGGGTAACTACAGCAAAGGGGAGCAGGTGTGGAAAGTTACCAAACAGCGTGAATCTGAGCATGCTATCAACAAAATACCACCTGGTTTACAGGAAATCACAAATTCCAATAGAATAGAAACCTAAGCTCAGAGAAAACAAAACTTAATTAGAGGAGGAAGGCAATTGGGTACTATAACTCAAGTCTGTTAGACACTAGGTATTTGCACTTCTGAAAGGAATGCGATGGGAGTAATACACATCAATTGTGCCAGGCTCTGTTATCTTGTAGCTCTTAACAAGGGTATGTCACATTCTTTAGCTGTGAGGCCTGGAAAACATAAGGTACCATATAACACCATTTGGCTGTGAGGCCTAGGAAAACATGAACCAAGGATATATCCATATCTCCTCTGTTTTTATTTTTTTAAGATGGTTAATAACCTTCTAAAGCTAAGACATCCCTCAGGGAATCTGAGATCCCGCAGGAGCCAGCTTTTCCAAAGGAAAAGTTTCTGATTCAGAGTCTTCATCAGACTCAGAGGCTAATTCTAAAAGAGGTTGTTTGAATTCATTTTCAACAGTGTGCTTTAGCAAGAGGACATCATCACTAATACCATTTAGTCGGTGTTTCAAGAAAGCTAGAACTCTCCCCATGACACATGGGCCAATTGTACATGCAAGGAGCAACAAAATCAGAGGACGCTAGGGGCGAGAGGAGGGTGGTCAACCAGGGAGAGAAGTTGAACATTTCCTGATACCAAGTGTGGGATTGGGAACGCTCTCTTTCTATCTTTTAATCGGTATTTAATTCAGCCATAGAGTCAAGCACAATGCCCGAGCTGTCGGTGTAAAAACAACATTCCTCTTTCAAGGCGACACACAGACCGCCCTGTTTAAGGAATAGCAAGTCCAAGCCCTTCTATTTTGCAGGACTACTTCGGAAGAGAGGTGAGGGATTTTTGGAGGGCAACCATAGATTGCTCAATGCGCTCGAGGTCATCATCTATTTCAGCACTGAGTTTGCGGATGTTTTGGTCAGCCACGATCATGCCTGCGATCCCTGTGCCGCACCAGCTCTAGGCCCAGGAGAAGGGCCAGGGTCATGGTAGTAACCATTTCCCGTTTGGCTCATGGAAAGTACTGGAGTGTTTCCATGAAAGGAACATTGTTGGAAAAACAGACATTTTAGGGAGAAGATAAACCTGAATGCAAAAAGCTCTTTGTGTGTGTAAAATGTCACCACTGACACATGCAGTAGCACCTGTAGAGCAGGCCCAAATAGAGCCATTGGAAGGAATAAAGAACTGACCGTGTAAACGCTTGAAAAGGTTTGTAGTTGATAGAGTAGTGTACATTGTAGCCCACCCTTCAGCGTTAAACCCTAGCCTTTCTTTTGGTAAATAGATTGTGCAGAAAATATAGGCAGCTGAGGTGACATTGATGCAAAAGTGAGAAAAGTTAGAGGGTACATACCCAAGGCAACAACCTTGACCTTCAATTGAGGATACCGTTATAGAAGAGTTAGACCACCTGCAAGCAGCATCTGAGGTACTATTGGCAAAAGGTAAGGCAGAACCTATGGCCTCATAAAAGGGGTTGAGAAGACAAACATAGCCAACACTTACTATCATTATTAGGAAAGCATGGGCTGCCACAAGGGCATCATGAGAGGAGACCAAGGACACCAATGGTTGTTTCTTTTAGTCAAGGGCTTTAAAAAGGGCGAGTTGACTTGTTTGTTTGGGCCCACAGGTGGGGATGTTTCTAAGGACATGGATAGACGGATTATGAACATATTACCTGGATGACTGGATGTGGACTTATCGCTCATCCTTCCCCCATTTTTACCATTAAACCATTCAGTAATTGGAAGATTTCTTCCGTGAGATGTAAAAGTAACAGTCATAGGGTTAAGGCACGCCGCAGCAGGCCCAATTGGAGCAGGAATGCCAAGGCAAATTGTTATCAGGGCCTAGTACAGCTTTGATATAGTCAGTAGTATAGGAGCAGTCCACCAAATTTTTCCAGTTGACACACATTGCCAGGACTTGCAGTACCAATCAGAGATGGTTCCACATTCATCTAGGTGGGAGAGATCAGTAAGATGTCCTGGGCAAATATACAGGCCTGGACCAATGCTCCAGACATCCCGAGGGGAAGGTTCACATTTTGTTTTATGTTTAAATCCATGGGCCGACCAGCATTTCAGCAAAGTCAAAGGAAAGTGTAGGAAACCAAGGCCACAGAGTTCGATTAGAGATGGAATGAAGGATGCTTCCTTGAAAGTCAAAAATAGTCCAAGTATAATTAGCGGACGATGCAGGTTCTGCTGTATGCTGGAATAGGGCCGCAGCGAAGCTGCAGGGGTAAAACATGGGAAAAAGGCAAGGAGAGAAGGGAAACTTTCATATCAAAAGATCTTTTTGCTTTGGGAAAAACAGGGAGCATGCATAAGAGCCGTAGTCTTCAGATGAAATGTTAAAATTAACAGAGAAGTGGAACAGGAGAGGATATAATGTAAGTATTGTTAGAGGGATGGATAGGATATCCATTCTTTAGCCAAGTCCACTGAGCTGGATGCAGGAAGGGATGGCGTTGTCTGCAAACAAGTTCCACGACCCCTAGAGGGGTTTGCACTCTACAATGAGGAACTCTAATATAAGCACTTAAACGTTCAAGGAAAGTACATTTAGGAAGAGAGGAAGAGACATTAGAGACAGAAGAGGCAAGAGAGATCAGGGATAGGATCAGGAGGATCTTCATCTTTCTTTTTGGTTGAGCGAGAGAGACAGGGGACACAGCAGCTGGAACCCACAAAACTCGATCAGGCAATTGAACTGCTGCGTAGCCTCTTCCCCAAGTGATCAGTTGAGCTGGACCTTTCCAAGCTGGATCTGGAAGATGCCTGTAATAAACCAGAGGACGAAGAGGGGAGGGAGGAGGGAAATGTCTCGAGGCAGCAGTGGAGGCAGGAGATCCAGAGGTTAAGAAAATTCAATGAATACAAGCTAACATTTAATACATTTTGCAACGCCGGAGTGTCGGGGCTGATGCCTTTTGACCCCAAGTGTCTGTCCAAGGCCGTTTAAGAGTCAAATTGCCCTCTCTATAATGGCCTGGCCTTGGCTATTGAAAGGAATGCCGAATTTATGGATTAATGACCAGCGATGGCAAAATTGTGCAAAGGCAGAGCTCGTATAAGCTGGTCCATTATCAGTTTTAGAGTTTTGGACATCCCAACGTTACGAAAGTCGAATACAATGATTAATAACTTGTTTTGGTTTCACCCTTTGCAAGGTTGCCATGATGAAACCTGAATAATCAATGGAAACATGAATGAATTTCCAAGGGGCAAAGGATGGATATTGAGTAACATCCATTTGCCATGTCTCACAAGCACTAGTACCCCTGGGGTTGACCCCTTGTGGGAGAGCAGATGCCTGTAGACTGCATGTTGGACATTGCTGAATTATGGCAGAGGCTTCTTGATGGGTAATACCAAATTGCTTGACAAGAGCCTTTTTGTTCTGATGAAAATAGTCATGGCTTTCTCCTGCTGTTAAGGTATACAGACAGGAGGACGGGTTGGTTTTACATGCCTCATCTGCCATATGATTTCCTTCTGATAAAAATCTAGGAAGATGTTGATGACTTCTAATATGAGCAACAAACAGTGGATGAGCACGGAGATGTAAAAAATCCTGGAGCTGTAAAAAGTCTCATTAAAGGGACAGGGGTTGAGGGAGAAATGTAAGCATCGTATATACAAGAGACCAGATGTGAAACATACAGACTATCTGTAATAATGTTAAGGGGCTGATTGGGAAATATTGAAAGAGCAAGATTGAAGGCAGACAATTCTGCTTGTCTTGAGTAACTGGAATATGGCAAGCTTGTGCCAGGCCTTTAGCAGTTTGATGAAAAAGGAGTGATTGAAAAAAATCAACAAAGCAATAGCCTTAAGAAAGAGGCCCAGAAAGGGTCAAGTGACTACCTATGTAAGAAATATTTTTGGTCTTGTAGTAGCTGTTGCAAAATTAAAAATAAGATCATGATTAGGGTAAATCCTGGGCATAATATAAGCACCTGGAAGATTAAAAATAATTTGACACACAAAATGAGAGTCAGAGATTAAGTTGAAAGGCTGTTGAGAAAAAGTTTTGAAAGTTAAAATAGCAGGACACTTTCCAGGTATCATCATGAGAATCCTTGTAAAGGAAGAAGTCATTAAGTAAGCAAGCCAAAGTTCTTTAGGCAAACAATACAGCTCAGATAGTCAGGCAAAGGACATTGAAGAGATAAGTTATTCTGAAAATAAAATTGAAAATCAGACTTTACATAACTCCACCATTTATACCTTACTGTACTTATCAAAAATTAGAAGGAAATTTATTTGCAAAGCCCATTGTAAACCTTTCATGACTTTACCTGTTGTGCTGGCAATAGCCATGCATTCTCCAGTTCTTGTTGTAAACCCTCCAGATGGAGTCAAATTTTAGTGTCAATTCTCTGCTTTAATCAGAATATGGATTAAGAGCATGTACAAAGTGCAGCTAGTTTTAAATTTTGATTCCCTTTGCTGAAACTGGGAACTGGGTCATCTTCAAAGATCCGGCAAATTGCCCACCTGGGAACCGAGCCACCTTTACAGATAACGTTCCAGGCAATTTGCCAAGCTCAGCCTATCTATCTGAGGCTCCTTTGTGTGAAAATCTCTAAAAATCAGGAGATGAAGCTATGTAACCTATGAAAAAGTTACTTTCTAACCTCGCCTTTTCAAGGCAAAAACTCAGAGCAGAGAAAAAATGGTTAAAGTGATCAAAAGCCTCATTCTCCCCCCGCCTCCACCCCTACAACAACCAGCGAAGACAAGAAGGGAGCGTAAAGCCTCATTCCCCCCGCCTCCACCCCTACAACAACCAGCGGAGACAAGAAGGGGAATGTTTAAAACAAATCTCATCCATTCTTTCCACTCAATATTCTTTTCACCAATAAATCACACACAAATAATTTTCATCATGAGTAAAGCACACACAAATACACACACAAATAATCCTATCTTTCTCAGGTCGGACCTTTCTCACACTCTTTCTTACTCTCCTTTCAATCTGGGATAGGGTCAATACACAAACATTTCTACCACCTTTTTTACCATCAACATACTCACACATTTACACTGTAATCATACGGCTTGCATATTTACAATTCTTTTCTGAGAGCCAATAAGCTCTATTGTAGATCTCATCCCCAGGGCTGGAAATGATTGCATACAGACACATTCTCACACACAATACCTCCAGCCCTGAGGAGGGTTTGTCCCTTTAAGTTTCCACATTTTTTATTTTTTTATAAACCTGTAGTTTGTTCTCAGAGCACTGGGAAAACTCAAGGAGCGGTTCCAATCACAAAGGTGATTGTGGGCCCGAACCACTGCCTATCTGCCTCCCACAACTCTAAGTCCAATCCAAAAAGCCAATTTAATTCTCTGGTTGCCAAACATGTTACAATTAATTTATTTTGAACTTTAGCAATTCCAATTAGGGCTATACACAGGTAAAGGATATTTTCTTCAATTCAATCCTATTCAATTCTGCATACACTTATTTACATTATTATACATACACAGCTAAGCTCAATTCTGCATGCAATTATTATGCATTATTATACATC
This sequence comes from Naja naja, assembly GCA_009733165.1. Classification (NCBI taxonomy): domain Eukaryota; kingdom Metazoa; phylum Chordata; class Lepidosauria; order Squamata; family Elapidae; genus Naja; species Naja naja. The sequence continues at coordinate 353,447,927 of CM019148.1, forward strand.
ACATCTAAGAAGTTTTAATGTAAATCACATCATGAAAAGAATAGTAAACATTTTCATCTTCTCTTAGTTCTTCCTAACACATAACAATAAATGAACCATATTTTCTTTGAACAGCCCCATTGTATTGTATGGAGGGGCTTCCTAACAGATCTGTGTCTCATTCCATGCTTCTGATCAGCAGATCTAATTGTGGACTATTGAAATCAATAGGGCATGCCTTCCACTTTCAATTCTGCCATCCAGTGCATCAGAAGAGAGCAGTTGCCTGTATTCTAGTTACATAAGCATTACATGCAGTGAATGTAGGAAGTAACAGCTTCTTTTAAACTTTTAAGCATCCAGCATTGATGTTCTCATGGAATTCAGCACCCCGAGGGATGGTCATAGGGTAAGCTGAAAGCGGAGGTTCAGTTCTTAGAGAAAGAGAGGAAGAAGCAATCAAGGCAGAAAAAGTTCCTGCAGTCATGTCTGTATCCTCTGAAGGAGGAAAGAGCGCTGCAGGAGCAGAAAACTGTGTCTGCTGGGGAGCAGAGGCAACTTCAGGGACAGTAGGAGACTCATACGGAGGTGGAGAGACCTTTGGCAAGGATTCCTCCATATCAGAAGAGAGCGGAGCAGCAGAATCAATAGAAGGAGAGTTAGGATAGAGGATGCCAAGAGCAGCCATCCAGGTAGCTTCAAGGGTACCTTCCTCCAAGTAGGCAGGACATTTCTCATGAACATAGGATAGAAAAGAGGTAAGAGATTTCTTAGAAAGAGGATAGACAGTGGTGCCATTAATCTTTTGCAAACAATTAGTCTTCTTCACCAGAGAATAGAGCTCATCCCTCGATGAGTCTCTGAGTTGGGAGCTCATTACTTACGTGTGCACGGCATCCAGGCGGGTAAGCAATGAGGGTGAAGGTGGCACCACTAGCCAATGGTGGCCTCTGGACAACTCAACAGGACCCCGGACGAGCCCCAGATGTCACAGCAAGGTCTGTAACACTACTCGTTGTCGAGGTTCCCTGCTGATGTTGTCCTGGGTTCCCAGGAACGAGTCTCAGCCCTCGCCGAGACAATTTAGGGGTCCTCAAGGACGAAAGAAGCCAAATAAGAGACACCACACAAGAAGTTTCTAAAGATGAGAAAGCACGAAGTGCCTGGGGTGATGTTGTGTCCCCGAACAGATCAACAGTCTCTTTTTTTTAAGCAGATTTAGCAGGGAGGGGTAACTACAGCAAAGGGGGGAGCAGGGTGTGGAAAGTTACCAAACAGCGTGAATCTGAGCATCGTATCAACAAAATACCACCTGGTTTACAGGAAATCACAAATTCCAATAGAATAGAAACCTAAGCTCAGAGAAAACAAAACTTAATTAGAGGAGGAAGGCAATTGGGTACTATAACTCAAGTCTGTTAGACACTAGGTATTTTGCACTTCTGAAAGGAATGCGATGGGAGTAATACACATCAATTGTGCCAGGCTCCTGTTATCTCGTAGCTCTTAACAAGGGTATGTCACATTCTTTAGCTGTGAGGCCTGGAAAAACATAAGGTACCATGTAACACCATTTGGCTGTGAGGCCTAGGAAAACATGAACCAAGGATATATCCATATCTTAGGAAAAGGGGTGAGGTCAATAGTAGAAAGTCTAAGGTTAAAGTTTTTGGGGTTTGGGGAAGAAACCACAGAGTCAGGTAGAGTATTCCAGACATTGACCATACTGTTGCTGAAGTCGTATTTCCTGCAATCAAGTTTGGGGTGGTTAACCTTGAGTTTGTATCTATTGTTTGCTCTTGTATTGTTGTGGTTGAAGCTGAAGTATTCATTGACCGGTAGGACACTACAATGTATGATTTTATATGCTATACTTAGATCGGACGGCGGCATAGTTCTAGGTTTTCTAGGTCTAGAATTTTGAGTCTGGTGGCATAAGGTATTCTGCAACAAGTAGAGGAGTGTAGAACTCTTCTCGTGAAATATTTCTGGACTTTCTCAACTGTGTTGATATCAGATAAATGTGGGTTCCAGACTGATGAGCTGTATTCGAAGTATTGGTCTGGCAAATGTTTTGTATGCCCTAGTTAGTAGTGTGATATTACCAGAGAAAAAGCTACGTAGGATTAAGTTAACAACTCTTAATGCCTTTTTGGCTATGTAGTCACAGTGGGCTCTAGCACTTAGATCATTAGAGATGAATATTCCAAGGTCCTTACAGAGTTTGGATCATCAACAAGGTCTTGACTATTCAGCTTGTATTTTATTTTCTGATTTTTTTTGGCCAATATGTAAGACAGAACATTTATTTGTTGAGATTTGAAGTTGCCATTTGTTTGACCATTCTGATACATAGTCAAGGCCTTTTGAAGGGTAGCAGTATTGTCGGTTGGTGTTGAATAGCTTTACATCAGCAGCGAAGAGAATGCAGTTGCTCTTAATATGATCACAGAGGTCATTTATGTAGAGTATGAAGAGAGTTGGTCCTATAGCTGCCTTGGGGACACCACTGTTGACAGCTACAGAATTTGATAGGACACTCCCAATTTTGACCATTTGTTGTCTGTTTGGCAGGAATGCTTCTATCCAGTTATGCAGTTGTCCAGGGATACCATAAGATTTTAGTTTTAGTAGTAGTTTGCCGTGTACCACTGAATTGAAGGGTTAGGGTTAGGGTTAGGATTAGGGTTAGGGTTTGGGTAGACCTTCAGCTCTTTTTCTCGTGGACTTTTCTGCAGCTTAAATCTCCTTTTTGGCCTATTTTCAAATAGAATGTGCCCTGCAGGTTCTGAATAATATCTCTACTGTAAATTATACTAAATGAAAATAATCTAGAAATAATGTCCATTGAATTGACACACACACAGGTGCATCATTACCAGAGTTTAGTCTGCATGTAGATGTAGAGGTCTTTTACCAAATTAGTGTTTATGTTTCTCCCTCTGCTGCTTATTATGTTGATATGTCAGAATAAATATCTCAAAGAGATTGATAGTCATTTACAGGCACCACAATGCCAACAAGCAATAGAAATAACTGATTTTTTTTCAGAAGGGATTTTAGAACCAGAGCTATTATATACAGAAAGAGCAAAGCATTTATGTTTATAAACATATACTGTATGTGGGAGTTAAGCTCTTAAATTCAATTATTTTAGGCATATTAGCTATTCCAAGCAATAAAAAAGAAGGATCAGTCCAGCCAAAATGATTTGCAACCCAGCATAGGCTGTGGCTTGAAACACTCAAAATATTCCTGAGCCTTAACGCAACATAAATCTCTCTTTGCAAGTCTTTGCTTTGAGCTTTTCATATATATTTATTATTACATCTACATATAAAGTGCATGTCTCACAACAATATCTGGGGCATAGTAGTTTCCATAAAGAAAATAAATTAAAATGGAGAAGCCAAGAAGCAAAGTGATTGTGGGGTAGGGAAGAGTGGGAGGAAAGTGGATAAAAATAATAACATTTATGAGAAGTTTTCTTCAAGGCTGATCCAGACAACTTATGAAGGAAACCAACTTCCAGAACCCTCCTGTCTTGTAAAACAAAGATTTTCAGAATTTTCTCCTATCTGATCCCCGCCTTTCTAACAAAATAATGGATGAGAAATGGTTCCATCACAATTTTAGAGTAATAATAAATGAGAAAACCCTGAATTCAGCATCTTGATTCACAAATTTAAAAAGAAAAAAAATCATATAGGCACATACACACCAGTAATTCCTATTTTGTGTGGTTCAAGGTGCTGCTATCACCTATGAAGCCCTACACAGCATGAAGCCTGATTAACTGAGGAACTCCCTCCCTCCCATAGTGTCTGTCCTGCCAATAAGAATTGACAGAGTAACTGTGCTCCCCTCAATTAAGAAATGCTTTCTTTTGAGACCCTCCTCATCAGTAATCATTACCTGTTTAAACAGAGATTAACACCAAGATTAATACTACATTAACAATCAAGCAGTAAACAATACCCCAATCAAGGAACTACCAACTCAAACAATCAAACAGTAAACAACAGTCTAATCAAGGAATCACTAAGAACATTCCCACTGACACAGACAGAGCAAGCTTCTTGTATATAAACAGAGAGCAAACCTTACTCCCTTCTAGCACTAATGATGTTACCTAGTTGGATAATAAAACATCTATAAGAAAACAACCAAGCTCAGAGAGCACCAAGGACTCCACATGCCTTTTCTGTCATGGTATCTGGAATAAGGTCCTCACTGAGAACTGGCTGTGTCTTGATGGCATTCTGGATGGGTCTATGACAATTTGCCATGGCCAACACACCACGGCTAACTCACCACAGTCAACTTGCCATGGGCAACTCATTGCAAGACAACTCGCCATGACCATCTTACCACAGGACAACTTGGAGTTACACTAACATCAAAGAAATGGTTGAATGGAATCGTTAAAGAAAAGATGCAAAAGGAGGGACAGAATGAAATGTAAATAGCAAAAATTAAAATAATTTTTATTTATTTTAAATAATTAAATAGAATTGTTAAATTGTTTCACAACAAGTTGTCCCACAGTGAGTTGGCTGTGATAAGTTGGCTGTGGCAAGTTGGCCATGGTGAGTTGGCCATGGTGAATTGGCTGCCACAAGTTGGCTGTTTCACGTTGTCCCAGTCCCGTTCTGGATAGGGTTCATGGAACCATTTGTTAGGTGCATTTAACACATAGTCATATTAGTGGTCCAGATTTGCCCTTTTGTTTATTTTCCTCATTATAGTTTTGATTTATCTTATTGGTATCTGCATTTGTCTTTTTCCTCTGTGAGCTGCCCAGTTGTTCTGGAGTCCGCAGTGAAGTAGAAATAACTGAATGAATAATGAATGAGTTAGATTTAGAAAAAAGCATGTGCAATGCATGCAGAGTAAGCAAGGTACATATAAAGAAGGCACTTCATAGATACACTCAAACTTTATACATGTGCCAATGTATAATTTTTCTGCTGAATACATACTCTAGCTGAGGAGTATATATTGTTTACTTCATTAGATATTTATGCTGCTGCAAACACACAATTCCTGATGGTGTAAAAACTACTTGGTTAAGTAAAATATGAACAAAAACAAAATGGTTAGAATCATTTAATAATAGAGCATTTCTGAACATTTTCTAGGCATTTATGAAACAATATTGATGGAGCTCTATTCAGCATACTCTGATAACAAACTATAACCCAAAGGGCTACCTAAGATATAACATTGCTCTTGTAACTTAGTGAACTGTGTGATTTTTTTTTTGAGGATTGTATGAATTCTGAATCCTGTCCTGGGTTAAATAAATGGATAGATGACTAAACAGGGCAGGGCAATATTTATATATGATTTAATTTAATTTAATTCATGAATACAGCATGGAGTTACTGTAGTAAGAATGTTCTTTATGTGTTTAATAAGTGATTGTATATTCTATTAAAATGACATTGGTGGTAAGTCTATAAATGGATACTGGGGTCATTATACAAAGGTCTTGAAGAGCAGATTGTATGTAAATTTAAACTCTTTTGCATGGATCAGACAGTGGCAGCTAAGCACAGCTTCTAAAAACAATTACTTAATTACTTGATACTTTGCATTGTGCAAATAAATTTCCCTTTCCTGCTCTCACAAGGGATTTTAGAAGATGAATTAACTCCTGGTTGATAAATAATTAAACAATTGTGTTTGTTAGTTGCCCAACAGCA